>VZRU01014814.1:294661-344679 GCA_013398155.1 Pedionomus torquatus
GTTGTTGTTGTCGTCGTTGTTTTTTTTTTTTAATCATTTTTCCCTTCTTGGACCAGTTTTACTTGTACATAGGTTTGAAGATTAAAAAGAATTTTTAAAGACACAACTGGGGCAAAGACCTTTGATTTTTGCCCTGTTTCCCCATTCCCCAAAATGGGAGGGATTTTTTGTTTGTTTGTTTTATTTATTTATTTATTTATTTTCCCTATTCTTAAACTTTTCTCTCTCGTATTGCTGTGTGCATGTCAGACACCAGGGAGTGATGGCTGGGGAGGGGGGGAGGCAAGGGTGCAGGAGAGGGGGGCAGTTTTAATTGCATGACATTGCTGTAAATTAGTCTCTTTTGCTTTTGTTGTCTTTCCTGCCTCCGCCCTCTCTCTACTTCTCCTCTGAGCTCCCCTCCCATCACCCCCGTCCTTCTTTTCCCTCTTTTCTCTTCCCTTGTGTATAGATTTTGATGCTTCTGTTACATTGTACCTCTACAAAAGGCTGGGATTTCAATACAAAATAATAATACTACTTTAAAAATACCTATATCAGCAAAACCCATGTGGTACAAGCAGGAAGGGGATTACCTACACAAGATATAAGAATAAATGAAAGCAATACCTCTTGTTAACCTTCCTATTTTGTACTTTGAAGACACACACACGCGCACACACACATATACAGACACAAACTGACGTTATTTAATGGTTTAAAATGGACAAAAAAATCTGATGTATCCCTTGTTAAATAACTGTGAGCAACTTTAGTTCAAAAACCAATAAATTCATTCAGTAAAGATACTAGCTGTTGAGTGTCCTGTTTATGTCCATTAAAATGAATTTCTTGACAGCGCCAGACCCAGCAAGTATCATTATCACAGCTTTCCACACCAAAGGAGCTGAAGATGGTGGGCAGCATCCTCTCAGCCATGGAACGACCATTGTCTCCCTGCAGCGCTGGGGTCTGTAGTGCTGCAGCCAGTGTTCTCTACCCTCACAGCACAGATGCACCATGTACGGGCAAGGACAGCTCAGCCCTAAAGGCCTGTTTTCCCACAATATCATGCTGAAAAAGATTAATCCAAATTACAGAGCAATCACACACACCCTTAGGTCTGATCTGGATGGAAACCACTGCACCAAAACACGCTGCTGCTCGTGATCATTCTCATCTCTAACCTGAGCTGCTTGTGTTGCTTCCAGATTTAGCATAGGAAGGATTTCTCCACCCTCCCTGCCTGAAACACCCTCAGTCACATATATTTGACAAAGCTTATCAGGTATGTCCGTGGCTTGCGTTGGGCCTGGGGTTTCTTCCCGCCGGTTGGTTTGCATGGCTGCTGGCCTCTCACGCGTCTCTCAGCTTTTGGGCGTTCACCCTTCCACGGGATTTGTAACTTCTTCCAGATGCCCAGGGGACCCCTGGCTGGTGTGTGTGCCCTGAGACCCACTGGTGCTTCCCTGCGTGGCCGGGGTAAGCGTGGCAGGCCCAAGCCCACCGCCAGGCCTGAGCCCACGCCCAGGCCTGTGCAGGCGCCAGCCCTTTGGACCCCCCCAGGGAGGCTCGGTGCCGCCCAGCTGCCTCTGGCAGCGTTCTGTCCCAGCCCTCACCAGAGCTGCCCCACAACAGGCCAGATCTCCCCGCTCCAGGGGCAGTGAGAGGCGGCTGCCACCCGGGGAGGGAGGAAGCGGGAGCTGTGTGTGCGCAGCGGCGGTTGCCACGGCCGCCGCTGATGAGCCGCTGGCTTCTCCTGAGGGCTGGCCTGGCGGAGGGCAGCGCAGGGGCACAGGTGAGGCCCGCGGCCAGCTGGGTCAGGGCAGCACTCTTGATGGACAAGCAGAGAGGACATTGTGGTCAGGCACTATCTGGAAGGTTCCACGGTGCCACCTGGGGCGCGGGGGAGCTGGTCCAAGGCGAGGGTGGTGGGGCTGTCCCTGCGGAGCCCCCCACTGTGACAGGCAGGACCACAGCGCCTGCCAGCCCACGGGGGCATGGTGTGGTGTCCTTTTGCAGGCCCTGTTCGAGTGTGCAAGGGGAATAGTCGCCACCTCACCACCTCCTTTTTGTGGCCACCAATTGAGGACGTTGCCTGTCTCCACGGGGTGCAACTGGGGTTGTTCCCCAAAGAGTTGTTTCCCAGGCCTGAAGACGGCAGCCTCTCCCACTGGGCAGTCGTGTAAAAGTTAATGTAGGGAGGGTTTGTACACAACTCTGAAGCTTTCTGAGCAGGGGTGACAGAGGAGATGCCTCACAAGGACATTCCTGCTGCAGTAAAGTCTCAGCAGGGTGCAAGGCTCACAGCTGTAGCACATCATTACCTGGGAGGTTGTGGTCCTGGAAGGCAGTGTGTCAGGGGGTTAGTGTTAGCACCTGCTGCTTTGGTAGGGTGTGAAGGCTTGCACCCTGGATGGCATCCCCTGTGAATGCAGGAGGGATGCACATGTCCTGGAAGTCTCAAAGGTGCTTGCCCTGGAGGGCCAAAGGGGGACAGGAGTGTAAGTGCTTCAATATCATAGATGCGATTCGTACAGAATACACTCTTATTTAGGAGAAAGCCACAGTGTTTTTAAGGTCTCTAGGTGATTTATTGGTCAGCTAAAACCAAAAGAGAGGGTGTGGAAAAGCTGACAAAGATCAAAAGATGAGGACAATCACAAGTGCGGCAGGATTTGATCTCTGTAACGCTGGAAATGCAGAACTGCGAACTAGCTGTCTAACATTTGCAGCTCTGCAAATGAAAGGATGTGCTGGCCTGGAATATAATATGGCAGTGTGGCAGCAGGTGTATGCTTATATCTGTTTCTCCCTCACTTCCTATATTTTCAGAAATGTTCATAAGCTTATATGATCTTTTTATGTCTCCAGGAGTATTCACAATTAGTGTCCCCAGGATTGCTAATTATGGTCTCCAAAACCTGTAAGAGGGAAATAATGAGTTTGCAAAGTGAAGGACCTCATGCTTAGGTCATGCCCATGTTTATTGTACCTTCTTCTTGGGGCGTGTTATAATACAGTCTCTAGCTGTATGGTATTACATTATCACCTGTAGTGCATGGGAGGGTCTGTGCTTCTGAGCAAATTGAGTTTATACTTACATACATCCACTGCAAAACTCCTTTGTATTTTGTAGTTTAAATCCAAAGGCAATCAATAAATGCCACAGAGGATTTTGGTATGCCTCTGTGGTTGAGGTAGTTGGATTATCTCTGCTGTCAGGTGGTGGCTATTGTCCTTGTCCAACCCTGCCTCCAGCAGGTGATGACTGTGAAGATGCCATGAGCTGTGACACCTGTCCCTCATTTGCTGTGGTTCTGAGCTCTGCAGCTCTCTAATTCTCTTGGACTCTGTGAAAAAAATACTGTGTTTAGTATTTATCTGTGTAATTTCCTCTGAGTAAAACAACACAGCATATGACTTTCTGAGTGTAAACTGAAGAAAAGGCAAGTGTGTAAGACTTGTAAGTGTGTAGTTTGTCTGTATGCATGTGGACATCAACTTCGTTTAGATATGCACATACGTGAAAAATGTAACGTGCTCAAGGTGAACTATTACTGATTGAGCCGGTACCTGACATGCTATATATGCAGTAAATTGTGTATATGCATCAAATTAGCAGCTGAGCCTGTAGTCATGAAGGTATTTCTCATTGCCACGTACCACCATGCAGTCTGTTTGGGGGCTGAGAAAGAAGTCAGTTGTGTCTGAGAGCACTAATACAAATTGTCCAAGCCTGGCAAGTGATGCATGAAAATTTCCTCAGTAGTCAGTTTGGTTTTAATGGAAGTGATCTGACACAAATGACTGAGCTTTAATGGTTCACGCTAGGCATAGGCCTAGCCTACAAACCAGTGTTTGTATAAACAGCAAAACTTGAATAAGGCCGGCCTCTAAGTAGTGCTCATTCTGATATCTGCCATTACAATGCATGCCTTTTTTGCTGCTGATTCAGACAGTGCATTTAACCCAACAGGCTTCGACATTTTCTCAAATACTGGAGCAGAATCCCCAAAAGGATTGTTTTCTCGTATGGAAGTCTGAAGGACTGGTTCCCCTACCTCTGCTTCATTTCAGGTGTGTGCAACCAATTGTATGTGAACTCATGATAGAAGGGCAGAGTGTTTTGGTAAGGAAGTGGATTTCACTCTGAGTTTCTTATTATAGAAAACAACAGGGAGGAGAGAGAGATGCTTGTTTAAAAACTGGAAAGTATCTTAGCTCTTTGTTGTACCCTTTAATCTTCTTATTTGATTTAAAACCACTTCAACAGCTGCAGCTCCTGTTTAATTTGGAGAACAAAACCCTAGCAGTTCAACTGTCTGGGGATACTTGAGGCCGCAAGTGGAAGGGAAACCCACATTGAGGGCAAGTCCTTTCTTCTTCTAAATGCACAACTTACTGTGTGGGTTATTTTTAGTGCTGTAATCTCACTGAGTGCTGCTGAGAGAAACTGTGCCAGGCAGGCTGGCAGGCTTTGAAGGGTTTGAGAAATGGGATTTCCTGTTCCACCGGCTCAGAGCTGACTCTTGCCATTGTCAGGAGCTATTATCGCCTTCTTGCAGCCAAAGCAGATAACACAGCTTCAAGGTCAGGGAAGACACAAGCTTTCATCAACAGCATTAGCAGAAGGAAGAGTTTGCTTGCAGTCAGGGTGAATGTTTCTGTAGCTGGCGTAGTCAGGGACCACTGCCTGGGCAGAGGAATCTGCAAGTGGATCAGAGAACCACACAACAGTTGAGGCTGGAATGGACCTCTGAAGACCTACTCAGAACAGGTTGTTTGTGTCTCTGTTCAGCTGTGTTCTCAATGTCCCCAAGGTGGACGCTACATAACCTCTCTGGACAGCCTGTTCCAGAAACAGCTTCTGGGAATAGGACAGAAATTTATTTCTCTGTTCTTCAGCTTCTCACCGATGCACTCTTTGTTGTAGCTTTTGTGCTTCTGCTGAATGTTATCTCTTGTGTAGACATACTTGGGATTAGAAGGGAGTACTGATCCAACCCTGGTAGTGTGGCATGTTTTTCTCCATGCTGTCCAGAACAGACAGAAAGCAGGCTGGTCTAGGGGAGTAGCAAGACTTGGCATAGGAAGAACTTCCAGGTAGAGGAACTGTCAGAAAAAGCATTTGTGTTTACAGTAAAGTGTCATATACTCTTGAAAAGTTTAAGATCGAGACAGTGGCTTCAAATTGCACTGTCTATTCTGGACAGTTCCTCTGTGGGACAGCCTAGTTCTTAAAGTAATATCAGGTTCAGAATGAATGAAACTAAGCTGAAACAAGGCACTCCTGACTCAGTATCTGGGTGTGCAGAGTGGAGTAACCTGGAATTAGATTCCAGTATTGTGCTGTTTGTGAGAGTTGGCTTGGTCAAGTCTTGTTATTTATATAAACAGTATGGTAGAATAGTGATTTGTCCTGTCTGAAGCAAACTATGTTCATGGTTGTGTTACAGTTTATTGAATCCTGCTCCTCACAATTATGTGCAAGAACGCATCAGGGAGTGTATTTGAACTACATATGTTAGAGATGTTTTGAGGATATGGCAAAGCCATTTTTAGGACTCTTACAGATGCAGTCCTGACTGACACCCTCACATCACTCTATGGGAGCATGCGTGAGTTCCAGTTTGTATAAGGTTTCTGATCTCTACTCTTATCCATAAATGCGGTATAGGAAGTTTCTGTCTGCTGAAGACAGAAAACCTTCAGTTTTAGCACTGAGTTGCACAAGTGAGAGCAGAAATAGGCATGCACTAGGTAGAGCTTGTGATTACAGAAAAGCTTAAAAAACAAACAAACAAAAGAAAAACACCACTGGGCTTTAGGCGAGTGCTTTAATGGGCTGTGATACCTTTCTGCCGCAAGGTCTTTGCTTAGGGTGGTGAAAAGAGAGTTGGGCTGTAACTACAATGCATCCTGGCTTTGGCTTTTGCTGTCTGGCAGTGGGCACCTCCCCTTTCTCGACATTACAGCTGTAAAGAAGCTGCAGAAGGCAGTAGCACCTCCTTAGCAAAGAGCTTTGAGGACCACTGTTAAAAGTGTCATAAGAAGTAGGTAATTTTGTTAGACAATACCTGTTTACCACAGTTGAGGAGAAGAAACTGAGCACTGAACCAGGAAGCTGATGTTTTGCCTGAAACAGCGAAATTTGCTGTGTGTCCCCGAAGTTGCTAGCTCCTGATAGAGACATCTCAATGTGAGCTATTCAGGTGCTGTTATACTTCATCTTAGAGTCAGACACGTTCTTTTTCTTGCACCAAGGTAGTTCAGAAATGTCTCTGGAGTGACAGAGGAGAAGAGACCTGGGCCCAGCACAGGGGTCTGTGGCACATGGTGTGGCTTGGTGGTGTCCAGGTCTTAAATTTCTCAAGTTTATTCACCTATAGGGAATCCAAATGTAAATTCAAACAACAATTAACCTTAGTTGTTCAGTGTGAAGGTGTTTATTTGCCAGAAACTTGCATGGCACAGCAATGATGGTTTTGTCAGCACTTTACAGAAGGGATGACCGAAATCTTAATCGTGCTCAATAAGAGCAGTAAAGGAGGATACCCTTTGCTGTGCAGAGGTTGTGAGAGCAAGTATCCGAGAGAGCAAGCACAACTCTCCTCCTTTGTCCCTTGCCATGTGTTGAATGTATAACCTGGTAAGTGTGTGTATGTTCAGATATGAAATAGCTCATAAACAGCTGTAAAATAGACTCTGCAGTCTGCTTGACATCAGAGCTGGTGGTTTTCTTGGTGCCAGTGCCTGGCTTAGCATGTGTTTTGCTTACCACAGTAACCCTGATCTGTTCATTGTTATTAATGTGACAGATCACACAGATGACTTTCCAGCACAAGATTTTGTTTTTCACACACACCCCAAATTTTTCCTCAGATAGTCTACTGCGTTTTATCTGCTTTCTCTGATTATCATTTCATGTACAAATAATGACTTAACAACTGCTGACTGGGTAAACGCTGTCCTCCACATCTTGCCCAAACATACACTAGTGAGATGTCATGTGGTTTGACAGCAAGAGAAGGAAGTAGGAGCAGCCCTTGAGGCTTCATCCTGTTAGGTAGCTGCATAGAGTGTTTGGGTGCTGGGAGCTCTGGGGACAGCACAGCAACTCCTCTGCCATCTCCAGAAACACACCTGCAGGATTATGTGGGTCCATCTTGGACAGCAGGTTCTGCTGTGGGGATGGACTCATTCTACGAATGATGTTTGCCATTGGCCTTGATGCAGCCTTTAAATGCTGCTGTTATCCAAATAACAAATATTGCAAAACATGTCTTATTTCTTATCACTGGACTAAGCAATGAAGCAACAAGCCTGGGCTTCTGATTGCAAACATCATGAATCTGGTAATTCCTTTTCTCACAGCAGGAACAGGCAGCTTGCTACTTTTCACATAGGTGCCAAAAGCAGAGACCACAGACACATCTGCTGAGAGGCTGGAAACAACCCTCTGCTTAGAGATGCCTGAGCTTGCTATAAATGAGCTGGTTTGAGTGTGGGAAGTAGTTGAGCTGTGTTAGCTGGCACAGATCCAGCCTAATGCAGCTCAACTGGATCCAGTACCTGAGCCAGCTTATCTGCAGGTGCTTCAAGTATCACAACGTGATACAGAACTGACTTGCTCATTACTGCTTTGGGGTTCTCAGGAGCTGAAGTTTCTGTGTATTATTTGAGGCAGCATAGTCATATTATTTAGCTTGGAGGTATCTTCCTCCTTGGTTGGGTAAATTTTAATCACTTTAAGACAATTTGAAATGAGAAGTCTAGACCAAACGGGTGCGTGGGTCAGTAGGGGTATATGCAATTCTGAGCAGCCAGTGGTCTTCTACTTCTTGCTCCCTATAAAATCCTGTCATACGTAAGGCTTTTATCTTGGCAGCAAACAGGGAGGCACATAGGTAAAGAGAGAACTAGCAAGTTCTCTGTCTGATGAAGGTTCCTCTGATACCACTAGGATTCAGGCAGCACGGCTTCAAGCAGTCCTGTTGTACAGTGCTCTGTGTCCTTACCATGTGGTATCCCCACTTAAGAGTTGAGCCATTGAGGATGGTGATGCTATACCAGTTCTTGTTCAGGTATCAGGTGGTGTGAGAGAATTATTTGGATTTCCAACGACTTTGAGCCTGCGGCACCTTGCCTTGTACAAAGGAAGTGGTTCAAATGGTTAGTTCAGGTACTGCGGCTTTTTAAGTGCTGATGTAAATTTTCCTACTGTTCTGTGGCAGCATAGTAAGCAACCCTCAAACTCTCGGAAAATCCCATGTTACTGTAGTGCCAGCAATAGCTGAACTAAGCTCTAAATTCTGATATGCCTGATCCAGAAGTCAGTGAGGGAGAAAAGGATGGTTACGAGGAGAGACTTTGACCCGAGTATAGATCTTGCTGTGCCTGTGCAATCCCCAGCTAAGATGTGCTGTGCCCTGGGTTGGCCTCAATCCTGCTCTGCTGCAGGAATGCAGTACCTGTCTCTGCAGCCTGTTCTTACCAGTGTGAAGGCAAGTTCCTCTGACTCAGTGTTCTGTGGGGTGCATGGCCATACAGCATGTTGCACCTCTCTCACACTGGGGATGTGTATCAGCTGGGGTGGTGGTTTAAAGGAGGCAGTGAAAAACATAGTCTTAGCCAGGATTAGGCCATCCTTTTAAGGAGCACATGGAAACTGTGTGTGGTTTCTGGCCCTGTCCTAGGAAGTGGCAGTCATAGGAAGAAGCAATACAGACTTTCCCATGGCCACAGCCGCAGCAGGGAGCTGTGTGTATCAGTTCAAGCAACTGAGATTCAAGTCAACATTGAGGGAAGGAGGAATTGTATTTGTGCTGCTTAATATTTAAAAGAGGATCAATAATGTCTGTGATTTATGCATTAGAAAAGACTGAGAGGATTAGTTGTTCAGATCAGCATGGTAATGGTGGTAAGACATAGATAGGGAACTTAATAAGGAAATATTTCAAGACAGACTGATAGTTGTGGCTTCAGCTGATAGAAATCTGTAGAAGGCCATTTGCCTCATAGGTTAAACTAGCCATAGATTTGACCCTGAATTAGCAATAGTTCTGGCTTCAGGTTCTACTTCTACCTCACTGTTCTTTCGTTTTGCTGTGTTGTCTACTGAGCTCAGTTGAGAGTACTGCAGCTGACGCAGCTCCTGGATTATCACATAGTTCCATAGTTCCTTCTGACCCTGAAATGAAGAATCTTGTAAATGAGGGTGGGCTTGCTTTAAACAAGTAAACTTCAGCTCTGTTTATATGATGGCCTGCCCGCAGCATTTTACACTGGAGAAAATTGAAAACTTCTAGAAAATTTATTTGTTTTAGTGCAGTTTTAATTTTTTAATTCAGTTTTATGCACTAGCTCCAGATTTATTCATGTTGCTAGCATGTTGGGGCTTGGTTTTTGCTAGTGACCCAAGGGTCATGCAGTAAAAAAAAAAAAAAGCCATGCAGTAAAAAAAAAAAAAAAAAGTTGTAATTTTTTAGTTGCTCAGGAAAATTCTGGGTTCATTTATAGGCTCTTTCTCATCTTCCAATGGTTGCTTGTTTCTGTGAAACTTGTAAAAACTTTCTAATCACATTGAGAAGCCTACCTGTCTTACAGGTTGCTTGAAATAAGCCAGCAGTTTTAACAGTTTGGGTTAGGCAAGAAAAGGGAACAGGCAGATGGAGTCTTGCTTAAGCATTCTTCATTTTGGGCATCTGGCTTTTTAAAAATCCTATGTTTTCATTTAATAGGATAGAAATCTTTCACTGAAAAATTAAACAATGCTCTTATAAACCACCTGAGATATTTATCTGAGGAGTACCTGGATCAGAAACAAATGCTAATCCGGTAATAACAGATAATTAAACTGTTATAATAGTTTTTTAATCTCTCTTTTCCAGCTGTAGTTTAGCTTTTTGCCTTCATCAGGGAGATTATAATGAAGCACAGAAGGCTTCTAATCCAATCAAAATTCCTTGATGGATTGAAGTTTTTGTTGTGCTTTCACATGTAAGCAGTGTTTTATGGCATAAGATTAACTTCATTCACAGGGTCACCATCTTGTTACTAAATGCAGCCTAGTGGTTTGATATAGGCAGAAGAAAAGTGATTCCAGGATAACGGATCTCCATGATGGTCTATGAATATCTGTGTCACAAGGCCAGGTTTGTGAAGATGCCAAACCAGCTCAGCCAGGCACTGACAGCCTAGTCCTAATGGCATCCGTAGGGTCGTGGCACTTTTGATTTGGCCCCGAAGCTCAGACGGATCAATGAGCGGCAAAGACTGTGCTGCTGTGAAGGTCTGCAAAACGCACATTCCCTCTTCAGTGGCTCCGCTTGAGCCATCTTATCTGCATGCATGGCACAGCACAGGTCCCTTTGCCAGGTAGCCCAGCAGTTGCTCAACAAGGAGGTTCATACTCAGCTTTGCTTGATTTGGAGGAGGGCAGGTACTGATCATTCCCTGAAGATCTCCTGTTCTTTCCTGCAGCATGTTGTAAGTGTGGCTTTTGACCTTCGGTCCATCACGGTGTGCAATGGGGAGTTTGGGGCTGGGAGTTCAGGATACAAATGTGCCCTCTGTCTCCATGCTGAACATCTGTTGCAGCATTGCTTGCAATTGCAAGGGGGTAGGCTTTATGATTCAGGTAACACTCTGCAGTCTTCTGGTATCTTGATGCTGAGCTTTGTGTAAGCTTGACCTGATCTGGCTTAAACCCTGAACTCAAGTAGTGGCTTTGTAGTTGAAAATGTGATATGGAAGGAGCCTTACCTATCCAGTTGGGAATTCTGAGTCTGCTTGCTTTTGCTCTATAGAGTCCATCTTCTCAAGATTCTGGGTTTCAAACCATGATTTCTGTTTGGCAGAAGGATGCCAAGAAATGTTGGTTTGCGGTGCCTGGCTACCATTCTGCTATCTACTTCCTAATGTCATTCTTCTGGGAGTGAAATGAGAGGCTTCCCACACAAACCTTATTGGGTCAAGAGGTGCAAATTCAAGGAAGTATTGGCTCTTTGCAGTTCTGCAGACTGTGAGTGTCACTGGTATAACAATGAAATAATTCACAATCATGAATAATATTGAGGTCTTGATGCACATCTCGTTTTAAGATTTGGTGGGAACCATCTGCAGTCTCAGTAACAGTGCCAGAACTGTGGCTCTGATCACACCACAACATCTCTTCTGCAGATTTAAGCCAGTTTAAAATAGTTTTTAAAGTGGTAAGATTATTCAAAGACAGTTTTTGTTATTTGTGCTCTCTTGAAAATGTTCTTAAAGTAGCTAAAGTTTTCCTGGTTTTGCAGCCATGGGTACAGCTGGGTTTTAGGCACAATTTGTCTCCTGCTTCTCACACTCACTTCTGCTGAGACAGGTTTTGTAGCCACAAGGATTGAAATTAATGTTCCTAAATTGTTGAGTGTCAGTAAACCTGGCTGAAAAGGACACCTGGCTGTTACAGGTTTTATAGAGATTTCATGTAACCATAAAAATCTTGGATTTTTCAATGACAGTTTCCAGTTCTGTTCTGGATTATCCTTTTTAAGTGGAACTAAGCACAGGGTTCTCCGTATTCATACAGGTAAAGTTTTATTTTAATAGGCAGATGTAAGTATTCTGGCTGTCTGCAATGCCAGTGTCCCCGTATTTGTTATAGAAGACTTGAAAAACCAATATATTTCCATCTTGCAATGCAAAATTATCCTTTATGTCATCCAAACCCAGACATAATGTCTGACTCTGCAGTCTGTTGTGACAGGGACAGTATAGACTCTAGGATTAGCTTGCAGTAAAACTAAACAAAACCATCACATTCGCCAACACAGAGAATTCGGATTAATTTCTGTCTTAAGAGCTATTTCATTGTCTAGCAGACTTGATAGGAAAGTTAGCTCTTTTACCCAAACTGCTGCATAAGCTTTGATGCTTAGGAAGAGAAAGAATATTTCTTGAAATTATTTTGGGAATGAGTCCTATGGGAGTTAGGGGTTTGTGTTTGATACTTGGTCAAGTGCAGTTAAGAGGCAGGGAAAAGTCAGTTCGGAAGTGTCATCTGTTTGGAAATAGAACTTTCAAGTGTAAATCTTCCCTAAAAGAAGTCAGTCCATGCAGAAAGAAGCAGAATGCGACTCTAGGTGCTCTGTGGCTTTATGGGAGTCTAATGAGTATGTGGAGCTGGAAAGCTGTGCAGCCTTTCTTTTCTTTATCAGAGTGAGGATTCACCTTCAACTCCTCCTCAGACATCCACATTAAAGCCCTTCTGGGGGAACCCCAGACCATTTCATTGGTTCATTGTGGTAGTTAAATTAGTGACTGGTGCCAAGGACCAGTTTGTTTTCCATTATTAGATTTCCTTTTGCAGTCCTTGAGGGCAGTACTTGCTTCAGGGCAAGTGTCATCTAAGCTTTACAGCTGTCAGGTGAAGCAGTGGTTTCACAGAAGCTGAAGTCATTTGTGAGATGGCATTTGACCTTTCTGTACCTGAGCTGCTGTTGCAGAGGGATGCTCTCCACTGAGTGGAAAGGCTGTGCCCTCTCTTTTGAATTATCCCAGAGACCATTAAAAGGAGGAGGAGTTTTATGTAAGGGATGTTGCACCACTTTGTAATAGAAAGTTAACTACCTGTGCTGGTGTATGGGAAAGCATCAGCCTACTTTAATGCCTCTTGTGTGCATATAACAGGAGGAATTATTAGATGATGACAATAGTCTTTTCTTTTCCCTTTTTTTTTTTTTTTTTTTTTTTTTTTTTGGCTAGACAAAGTTGTCTGAATATCCTCTCATCTTAGTGCTTGGCCACAACAATTTCTGTTCTCTGAGTCACATCTTAACCTAGCTTTGAAAAGTCTTATTGTTCATGTCAGCTGTCATAACTAGAACAGTTCTTCTGTCTGTGAAAAGAATGGAGACCCTATTAGCACACTGAAGGGGGTTTTCCAGCTGTTTGGTGTTTTTCTCGCTTTGTATCATCAGTTCCATCAGGAACACTGGGATTTGTCTGTACCACATACAGCTGTATTATGTAAAGATACCAGCTCTGTCTTTAAATCCTTCAGGTACTGAGTGTATATTCAGGCACTAGTATTGCCACAGCAGCACAGATAATAGCCGTACTCTGTGCTGTAACTACTGCCAGCACCCAGACTTTAGACCTAGATTTAAACTGACTGGTGTTGCCATTTGTGCTACAGATGAACATTGGTTTCTTTTGTTTAGTAGGTTTAAACAGAATAAAACAACAACCTATTCCTCTGTCCTCAGTTTAGATAATGGAAGAGTTTCTGGATTCGCGTCTTTATGTTAACAGCTGAAATGGTGAGCTAAGGATTGGCTGGGACAAGTTACATGACAGATGTGAGTAAGGGCTTGTTTGATGAAGCATGGCTTTGTATGAGATCAGCATACTTAGTAAGCACTCATGACATTGGCTTGTTCTGTTCTGGGATTGCTTGTTTCTGTGACAGCCTTTTAGTCTTCTACTAATGTGCAGGAGCTAATTGTTATGTGATAGCATCCACCTTTAGCCCCCTATTCCTTCCAGGAGCACCTCGGCAGCTATGTGTTTGGCCAGAACTGGGGGTATCTCAGAGCCAGAACACATCCTTCTTCCTCCTCAGATCTTCAGGAAAGCGTTCCATTACAAGCAAGGCTGATTTTTTAAAAAATTCTTGGTTATAAAATGAACGTGTACTATGGCAGCTCAGACTTGAAAACTTTATGCAAGGCTCAGGCAAGAATGAAGGGTCTAGCTCTGATTTTGCTGGGCTGGAGTAGAAGATGCCTGACTTGCTTTACAGCTTGACCCTTCAGGACCTCTCTTAGGCTTGGGGGTGAAGCTGGTCCTGTGATATCTACACAGCTTCATTGCCTTGAAGGCAAACCTGAAGGCAAACCTGAAGGCTGTTTCGCTGTGTGGAATCTCCAATGCACTGTTCCTGCCTCTTATTCCCATAAATAGCCAGATGTAGCCCATGTAATGGACACATATTACTGACCTTGGTGCTTGCTTGCCTGCTGCTGGTATTTATTCCAGAGAGTATGTATGAAGACATTACTTTCCTCATGCATTTATTTACTGGTGCTTATGCTTGGCTTTCTCAGGGACATGGCAGCCTTAAAGACTTATTGATAATGATAAGACTGGCGGGGGGGTTAGTTTTGGCCTGCTATAACAGCTCAGCCCATTGGTATGAATTTATGCAACCTCAGCTTTGCAGCAAATCACTTGTGTTCAGAGCATGAAGTATCAGGGACACAAGCCTATAAAGCATGACTATTTCTGGTTTTAAGGGAAAAACTTTAGCCCTGTGATGACTTGTGCTCATTGCCATAGTTTTGGGCATGAAAGCTGGTTAGGGATTCTGTACTGGCAGATGTTTGCAGGCAAAGCCTGCAAAAGGCATGTTTGCCAGGGGTACGTATGTATATGTGTGTGTAGGTAGTTGAAAAGGTGTCTTCTACTAGTGTTTGGTTACTTTTCTGGGGTGATTTGTGGGGTTTTGCTTTATTTATTTAGCAGCACTTTCAACAATGGCATGGTACATCATGATCTTCAGGGAAAGAGGGGTGGGAGACTGGTACAGTTGAATGTGGTGTAATTAACTCTGTTGTTCTGACAGTGCTTTAAGGAATTTACAAAACACATTTAAAGCAGCAATATGGTAATTGCCTCAGTATCAGAAGACCTAAGCCTGTCTTCTAGATAGAAGGGGATTAGGGCTTGGTGCTTACAGTGTGGCTAGTCAGTGACATGCTGCAAGCAGAGAACATCACTGACAGACTTCAGTAGCATCAACCAAGCAGAGGCTGAAGACCTAGTGGCCCTTCTCTAGCTTATGTTGCTACAGCATAATTCAGTAACCTCTGAAATATGCTTGGATGTCTTGAGGCTGAGTGTTACAGTACCATTTGCTCCTGACAAGAACATTATTGTTGGCACTATTTCAGTGTTTTCCTTATTCCCACTGCTAAACCCAACAAGATAGGCTACACTAAAACAGGATTCATTGTTTGTGTTCGTGTTAACTGCTTGTAAAATATAAAAAGATTACCCTGCTAGATGAAGCTTCTACGCTTTCAGGACTATCAAATGCCTGCAGAGTAAACCTGGGACAGCTGCCATGAACAACGGCAGGCTCTTCTAGAGGTAATGTGGTACTTCACTCATCTCCTGGTAGCTGAATTAATAGCTTGCTGCTTTGCATCAACACACGGGTTCCCAACCTTCCTTCCAATCTTCTGTCTGTCAGTTCTCCTATGGGGAGTTAAGGTCTAGTCACCCTTGCATTTGATGTAGATATAACACTATGTTGTGATCTGAAAGTTAAGGAGTTGTAGCCAAGTCAAGCTTCCCAGAGAGTTAAACCGCCTCGTTTAAGTCAAACCATGCCCAAATGCGCATCATTTCTAAATGGTCTTTCAGAATTAAGATTACAATGCATTTTTTTACAAATAGATAACAAATTAACAAAAATACTTGGCTTTGGGTTGTTCTTGCTATTACTTTCTCATATGCTGTCATTGCAAGCAGCACAGGGGCATTGCTCTGCTGATAGCTTCTGCTGACCGCTGGCTTTCCCTTCAGCCATTAGTGTAAGGAATTTTAATGGAAAGGCTCACATCAGCCTGGAGACTGAAAGGGAATACTTGTCTGGCTATGGAGGCCGTAGCAGGACATGGTGGGGAACAGCAGTCAGATGAGCAGGTCAGAGAGACTCCAGCACATCTGTCTGCAAGTTCACATGGTATCCACAATCTGGAAATAAGCAACACAAGGACAAGTCTGGGCTTACAACGTTTGAGGTCCTTTTCTCTCACTCCTCTACTTCTTTTCTCCCGTGCTCGTGCCTTTTTGCTCTTTTTTCACTCACTTTTATGCCTCTTCCTCACTTGCACATTTTTTTCCCCTTTATCTGTTGTTGCTCTTACACATTTCACAAGCTTTTTTTCTTGCTTGTGCTCTTCCTTCTCTTTTTAATTTGCACTTGCTCTCCTTTCTAGAGTTACAGATCTCATTCAGAAAAACCTTCTAGGATTCATGCCAGGTCAGTTATTAATGATGTATATACCTCAGGATAATGACCAAAACAGTAACAAACAATTCTCAGAGACTGCCACAGGTTTGATAGAAACACAATTCCAAGCAAAATTTGGCTTTTTTCTCAACTGGAAATGCTGACTACAAGAATCCAATGGAAATGTGAAGGAAACACTGTCCAGATACAATATCGATACAATACTGTATCCACAGATACTGTGACACAATTTGCTGCAAAATATCCAGAAGCCCACTGCATTTGAAGAATTTGAGTATGTACAAGCAGGAAATACGCTCCTTTGCAAGTGCTGCTTATCTTCATATTACCTGGGGAAGAAGTTCCTAACACTACCAGAAAGAGCAAGGAATTGATTATAATTGTAAGATTATGGGGTGGAAGACAAACAGCTTTTTATAAAGCTGACTCTCAGCAGGGTCAACAGCATTCAGTGGTGAAAGGGAAGCTGTATGGGTGGATTCCACTGACTTTTGACGCTGCAAACACAAAACCAAAGCTTATGGCTGATAGATTTGTTTTTATTATTATAGAACAGATGAACTAAAATAAGCCAACAATATATTTTATGCCAACAGCCATCTTTCTAGCACAGGCGGTGACTGACTCATTGTACCCTTCTCCCCCCTCCCCGGGCCTCTGTTCCATGAGAAGCAAATGGTGGTGGCTCTTGCACGTGGGGTTTAGACTCCAGTGGTCTTACTCTTTTTATTTGAGGAGCTGTGCCTGGGAAAAGAGGAGGTGGGAGAGCAGAGAGATGAGTATATATGTTGTAGGAGCAATAAGCAGAAAGGCTTGTGGATCCTCTTGCACATTCACGTGTTGTGACCAGGTAGATGGGACAACTGGAGAATCATGCCCACTTTCAGCACGTAGCAAGCCCCTAGTTGCTACTCTAGTCAAGCCAGGAGTTTCTTCCTGTTCCAAGCTAACAAAGGGCAAGATGCGCTCAACTGGGGAGTTTTTAGCAGGGTAGGGGGCTGTCTATATAAACCAAACCAAAACCACACCCCCACCCCTGAAAAAAACACCCCAAACAAACCTGCATTTTAAGCCACTTCAAAGTAAAAGTCACTTCTTATAATATAATAGATATTTTTAAATGGCAGGACCACCATCCTAGAAAGACAAAGGGCTTGCACTCAAGACCAAAGAAAGAAAAACAAACAAAAAAAAACCCCAACCAACCAGCCAAACAAACAAAAACCAACCAAAAAACCCAAGAGTGGCCCCACTCTTAAGCTTGGCTCTTTTCTAAAAACAGCACTCATCATCCATCTGAATAGGTAAAAGGAGGAGTGGACAGAAAACAAAATAAAATTGGTGCAACTTCTCGCCAGGTGGCGCATGAAACCAAAGCTCCATACAGTCCCATACGACTACACGTCCTGTGGTGGCAGCATAATTTCTTTCAGCTTTCATTGCTGTATATGTCTGTATGTATATCTGAATGTATACATACACATACACACAGAATATATAATATTGTTTGTAATGTTAGTTTCGATCTTGCAGGAGGGCTCATCTCTCTTTCACATGGTTCTGTGCTCCTGCGCTGTTGCTGCTCCCATTGCCGCTCCCATTACTGCTGCTCCCACTGCTGCTGCAGAGGACCTCTGTGAGGTCATCCATGATGGTGGTCTCTTTAGGGTCCACGAGGTTGAACTCCCTGATGAATAGGATAAAGTGTGTGTAGAGTGTGTTTAAATGTCCGTGCAGCTCCAGTGCCAAAGTCTCCTTAAAGTGTGAGGAGTAGATATGGGCCAGCACGTGGAACAGGTACTTGCAGATCTTCTTCACTAGGGACTCAAAGGAGTTTGGGAATTCCTTGCCTGAAAGGAAAACAGGGAAACACCATGATAGCTCCAGCCGTTCACTTTCAGCCCCACAGCAGCATTTGTTTGGGCTGAACTAGCCCACCTCATACAGCAGACAACTTGTGGGCCCGGTATCATCCTCTCATCTTGTTCTTTTTACAGGAATTCAGGGGAAGAACCTAAGGAGGTTTTAAGCATTTTCATTTGAAGTTAAGTTTTAAATGCTAAGGATTCAAAAATCAGGAAGCAAGTGTAATCATTCTTTAAAACCACAACATTTTCTTGTTACAGGTTGTAAAAATAATAAGAGGTTCTTCTGGGATCTTATCTACTTTGTTCAGGAGTAGAAGTAGAGGTAAGTACATAATGTTGGGAGGCCAATTCACAGATCCTGAAATGGAAGCTAAGATAGATACACAGGTCTTGGTAGCATGCAGCAGGTTGACTGACTGTATGTAACGACTTTCCTCATGTCATTGTTGAAATTCTATCAAATGGGAAAGGAAATGAAAGACTGGCTGCCTTCTATCAGGTACAGTTGAAATTATGCTTGCTGGAGCAATAATGTGCCTGTATAGTAAAAGACAACTGCTTTAGTAAGACTGAAAGTGAAACTGAGGCAAGCCAAAAAGCAACACCTGCCCTCCCGTGTGTGATGCACAGTATGAAATAGTATGGTTTAGGGATAGGTCGTCATTTTTTATCAGTTAGGTTGATGGTTGGACTAGATGATTCTCAGAAGTCCCTTTCAACACAGACAATTCTATGATTCTAAGTATGTTACTGGTCTAAAGTGCTTCTCGGCCACGTGGACAAATCACTTGCCTGAAAGGCCATCACTCCTCTCGAACGGTCATATTTTGAATTAAATAAAGTCAACTGCATCTGGCTTACTAGATGCTGCCTTTGTCCAGATCAAGATGCCTGTAAGCAAAGGCTACTAGCTTGTTTGCTATACTATAATGTCCTAGTTCCCCAATTTTCTGTTGAAGGGTCTCAAGCCCCCAACTGCTTTTCGTTGTGATTAACACCACCGACCACAACTTCAGGTCTGTATTTTCTTCCTCTTAACCAAAGACATTGTAGGAATCTTGTTAGAATACAAATGTGAGTTAAAATTATTTTCTATTGCTTTTCAATTCTTAAAAATCACATCATTACTTAATCTTTGGAAGAGGGGGGAGGCTGCAAACAATCTGTGAAACAAGGCCTGGTTGGGCAAGGAAGACAAGCCACATTCATGGCAATCCAATTTAGTTCCCCCTTTAATGCATCATGGCTCTAAAGGAAATAATAAAACAATAACAAGGTTAAATTTTACTATCAGCAAACTGCATTGAACACATATATGCTGACAGTTTTCAAACTGTTATCCTCTCTGAATATAGGCTAGAAAAACTCAAGATGTACTGATGGTGAAATATAAACCAAGGGGACAGGACTGTGAGCCTTTTGCCCCAGTTCGTATGCTGAAAGTGCCAAGTCTTTCTTACCACAAGAATGAACCAAACTTAAAACAGCACTCCCCCCAAAATAGGAAACAAATGAGTGAGAAAGCTGTCTTGTATTAATGCATATGCTGCGTGCCAACTTGCACCTTACGTAATGGCACCTGCAAACAGCCCCAGAAAGCACTTATCCGAAAGCAGACATACCGTATTTTGTTGGAAATACGTCCTCATCTGTCACTAGTTTCTGCACTGAACTCATGACAAAGTCAACATACTGAGGAGCAGTGCACTTGATCTTCTTTCCCCGCTCATCATACCAGTAGTACTGTCTGTGGAGAAAATTGACAGTGTCATCACATTATACCTTGGCTCCTCAGCTCCCCTCCTCTAAGAGGTTAGTGTCTAAATAATATAAAAAACCAGCTGCAACATTACCAAAATACATTATAGCTGCTACAGAAGAGATTCACTTAAGGGTATCTTTCTACATCAAAAACATTGGATTTCTGTAAGCTAATTTTGTTTCTCCCTAACAGTGTAGTAGTAGCACCAAGCACAGAAAGCCTGCTGACAGGCCTCCATGGAAAGGAGCTCCACTGAGGCAGTGATAACTCCCTACCGATGACAGACTGAGGGTCTACTTACAGTCTGTAGAACTGTACAGGAAAGCATCATGTAACTATTTTTAAAGGGCAACAGCATTGCACAGTGATCGATTGGTCATCTTCTGATGCTTAATATCAAAACCCATGAAATTAGTACTGTAATGTAATACTATTAAATAGACAGAAGGTGGCTCCAAAACACCAGCTTTTTCAAGCCAATGCTTTGAAGCACTGCCAACATTTTAAGTGCTACAAATCCTGTTCCAAAATCCAGTCTGGGGAGAGTTTTCAGGACACTTCTGCACATCCCTACCAGTGTGCCTTAGAACTCTGCTCCTTCGGTTACAGGCTCCCTCAAACGTCTAAATTTACATTTGACTCAACACCAGTGAATCTGTTGGATCTTAAGGAACAGGAGACATTAGTGTATTGCCTGGCTCTTGAAAAGCAACCGTATTTCAATCAGTTAGCCCTAATCACCTTGATTAACTGCAGCCATCCCTCACCTGACAGGAATCTGAAGGCTACAAAAGCATTGCAGGTTTGTTCCTTTCTTCTTTTATTTCTTTTAAGTTATGGCTAATTAAAGCACCTCTTTGTTACCAGGAGGCATTGCATTAGGCAAACACAGTGAGAAATGTCTTACAGATAAGGGGTTGCCTATGCCACATTAGAGGAGTCTTGAGTTCCAGTTCCCAAACTCTTCCTTCAAACAGTCTGAGCTCCAGGTGCTGTCCTGTATCATTATGGGACCGATAAGAAATCCATTCTGTGTGTCTTCCCAGAACACAGCATAGGTCCTGTTTGCTGCCTGCCTTTAGAAGCAAGGTTGGAAGTGGTCTGAGCATCAGAACTTGGTTAGAAAGACACTTCATCCAACACATGAGCCCATAAAACCATTTTTTTAGCTGTCTGTTCAACTCCAACTCAGCTGCTGTTAGCTAATAATCGGTTGTCTGACATTGCTCATGCAAATTGCTAAACAAACCCTACTGTAGCCCTAGACAAAATACCACTTCAATATATTGTTTAGCCTCCTTTGGACACCTTTTTTTTAATGGAAGATAAAGATTATTTTTTTTAATTTTTTTTTTTTTTTTAATGCCTAACAGGACTAGGCTGCACTGAACTGGTAGGATCTATACATGCCACTTGGAAAGTGAAGTTTATGTATACCAGCTGTCCTGAAACAACTGAAGAAAAATCTTAAGTAGCAAATGAAAAGTTTTAATTTACATCATGTTTTAATTTCCCCAGAATATTCTTCAAGGGCTTGAGGGTGGTGAGGTCAAGATACTAAGTGGAGCACCTCAGCTATAAAGACAGGTGGAGAGAGCAAAATTTTGTCATAATTATTTTCTGGATTGTTCCCTAAAACTTTTTACAAAAGGAATGCACTGTCTGTATTGGACTGAAATTTAGAAGTCAGACATAGTTGTTAGCTCATAATTTTGAAAGAAACGTAGGGAGATACTGTGCTAGCTTTCTATAGAGTGGTATAACTCTAATGGGAAGTTGTGAAAGTTAAAATGTTTTCAAGGTATAAAAAGAGTAAGATGAATTTGTATAAGAAAATGTTTGTGAGCATTATTAATCACAAAGTTACCATCTCTGGCACAGACTTGTCTCTAATAAAAAACTGGTGGAATCTGAGAACAGAGAAAAATATCACCATGTATTGTTCCAGAGGTTTTTGCATCCTCAGCCAACAGAGGGGCCAACAGTTTATGACACATCATAGCCTGTTACTACTGTTTTTTCATCCTGATTCCTAACTGACCATTCTACAACACTTTTCATGGACCAAGCCATATGAAAACAAGAGGAAGCTGCAGAAATGAGTAGTTCAAACTTCAAGATAGGAGGGGCAACTGTTCTGGTTCTGCAGATATGTAAGATTTAGAACTTTTCTTTCAGCTCATTTTCAGCATGTGGTCCTTGGTCACTCTGTTGAGAGTAGGATTGACTGCAAAATGGCATAAAAAGGCCAGCGACTGGATGAAAACAGTAGGAGCTGAAAGCTCTTTGTAGAACTATGTCAGGCATCAAAAGTAGAATTTGGGTCCTTAAATGTAGACGTTGTTCTTCATTACTGCTTAGTTGCATTATACAATCCACGTAAAAGGAATTATACAATGTAGTGCACAAACACAAGCCACGTCATCCCTCTAGTCCTCCAGTAACCTGGAGCAAGACAGTTCTAGGCAACTCAGGCTTATTTTGGGTCTTAACACAATGCTTGTTGCCAAGAGCAGAAGCAGACTGGACTGTCTGTACTCAGCAATTTTCTCATGCTGCAGAAATCCTCAACTGTAAGATAGAAAACATAGTTTCAAGTTGCCCTTAGGCACAAAAGTGAATCTGAATAATTGGATCTTAGTTAAAAGAAAGAGTTTGGCAACTGTACAAGTTCACTTACATGAAAATATAAGTTAATAGATCTACTGTAACATCCCACTACATACCCTTTTTGCCTTTCTTTGAAAATTAGGCAAATTATGCAAAAAGAAGCACTACAGTAAGGGGATACTACAAGGATTCTCCTGCTGATTAGAATCATGTGTCTTCCTCACGTTTCAAGTGCTGTGAACAGAGTCTTCATAGGTCTTGGAGGAAGAGAGGCTATCTCCTGACATGCCACAAACATTTCACACCTGGTATGCAGCTCCCACCCATGCTGCAGTTCTCTCCATTAACAAGATAGGAAGCAGGCTGGGGCCATTGAAGGGCTGAGCTGGGCACAGAAGCCTAACTGCATTTCACTGCTGGCACTGTGACAGTCCAGTCCCATATTAGGCAATGGATGGGAAGCAGAAAGGACAAGATGACAATGCTTAAAGGTACTTTTCAAAGAGTGTTCATGTTATGCAGATTTTGATTATTTTATTTCCTATGTAAAATTCTGGCAGATTTGAACTTCCTCAGTAGAGAGAACATGAGGAATTTGCAGCTATGTTTTAAATCTCAGGGAGAAATAACTATCGGATTAACAGAGTAAAGCCCATGATGCAAATAATGATGCATAACACATACTGTCCCATCCCTGGAAGTGTTTAAGACTAGGTGGGACAGGGCTTTGAGCAACTTAGTCTAGTGGAAGGTGTTTCTGCTCATGGCAGGGGGAGTGGAACTAGGTGATCTTTAAGGTCCTGTCCAACCCAAACCATTTTACAATTCTACCATTCTATGAAGTCACAAAGTCACAGTGCGGCTTCTTAATACATGTACATTTTTTATCTCTTTTCCTCTGAAACAGTTTGGGTTTGTGTTGATAACATAGATAAGTCATGGCAGAACAGAAGTTACATCAGTATATAAGAAAAGCTTCTGGAAGGAGGGACAGGTAAATGCTGGGGAGGTGTGTGGTCTGGAAAGGAAGGAGAGAGTCCTGCTAGAAATACTAAAAGGTGGCTTGTGAAGAAAGCAGGATAGCAAACTGCATAGTAACCAAGTGCTTGTCAGCAACTTGGAATGGCTGTAATGGTTTGATGGGGCAAAGAAATGTTGAGATGTGGGGTAGGGGGAAGAGAAAGGAGCCACCATAGCTCCCATGTAGAAGCATACAGCTCAGGGAACTTAAATATAAGAAAATGCAAAATATGCAAGTTTGAGTTAGGATTTCTAAAAGGAAATACCCTCTATATGCAAAGACTAAGCGCAAGGTAGACATGAGAAAAGAGATTTTAAGATTATAAAAACATTTGATAAGGAATTACCAATTCCTTGTTCATAATGGTATGAATATTTTCATTTAGACTTCAGTGGACTAAAATGAGACCTTTCACTCTTTGGGCTGCCTAGAAGTTTGCATCCATCCTTGGTTTCTGCCTCAGAAGTTTTGCAATCTCAGCCTTGGAAACAGCATCTCTATATTCTTAGTTATTTCACTCACTTCAGTACTTTTGAGAACTTTTGCCCAAATGTCAGGTAGAAAACCAGTTTACAGCTTATGGTGTTGTAAAGCTAGTTTGTGTAATAATAAGATATAAAGCATACTAAATACTCTGTTAAATATATATACCTGCTTTACAGCAAGAGATAAAAGTATCAATGAGCGAAATTAAGTAATTCTCAAAGTTACATTCATGCCACCCTCACTGAATGTTGAAGATAACTGGCCATTTTGATATGTCTCGTGTCATTACCCACTCTGCCAGCAAATGCTTCCATCTGTTCTACAAGGAGACTAAGTTTTGGTCAGATGTCTCTTGGTAACCCTACGCATGATTTCTTTTCCTCATTGTGTGCAGATGGCAGTACTATCTCCTATCTCTGACAGAGGGCTGGAAGCTACACCTGTCTGCAGCTTGTCAGTTGGCTGGAGCTTCTCTGAGATGCTACAACCTTACCTCCAATATTTAACTGCAACTGGTGTTTATTTTGCCAGCAAATCTTCTAAATTTAGGACTGAGTATTTGCAGTGCGTTTGAATGCAAAGTAACTTCACAAGCAACCTGTTCTCAGTAGATACTTCATCATCTCAACAAAACACAAAAAGCCTTCCTTAGGCATGACAAGAATGGTGAGATCAAAAACACCTTAGAGAACTGGGCAGGGAAAACGTAGAGAAACAGAATGCAGACCTTCCTACTGAGACACTTTAGAAAGCAGCACTGACAGCAGTGGAAAACTGCACCCTTATTCCAAGGTACTGTAATTCTGTAGCAATCTGATAGAGGTAGATGCTGTTTTATTCCAAAGTCCCTGAACAAGCAGATCACAGCCACAGAAAGCCAAATCTGGAGTGTCCATCAGGTTAATCAGCAACTGACTCTAATGTTTAGATCATCCTCTTTGTATACTAGAGACAGGTCAGAGGCACAATAAATTATACCAACTAGTATTTCTTCAACACAATAAGCTTGTCCTTACCTTATTGAGTGAGGGAAATTATTTTCTTTAAAAAAGGGGAGGGAGGGGTGAGTGAGTGACATATGGCTTTGTCATAGTCATAACTGGATATGAGTAAATAAGCATCTTTGAGGCAGTTCTCCATGTTCACTGTAGGCATATCTCTTCCAAAAGGGAAGAGGTAGGAAAGGCAGAAAAAGGCCGAAGATAAATATAAAGATTATCCAAAATTGTCATTAGAGATATTTGGAGAACGTAATTATGAACAGGGCCTTCAAAGCTGAACTGTACTGAGGTGTGTAGCTCGGTCATCTTACCTCCCTGGTTTTCTTACAGACCCACACACTTGATAGAAGAATGAAACATGCAGCTGACAGTTTGCAAACATGAATCCGTCATCTGCCCCCAAGTACAGGAAGATACTTAAGTTGTTATGATTTAGCTAAACATAAACCATTTCAAGTGCTTCACCCAAGTGTAGACATGTTTCCTGTTATTCCCAAAGAGTGTAATTTTTTCAGTTTTCCAAAACAAAGGATAGGAACATTCTGCTATTGGTCCTCACCAGTAAAAATATAGACTACAGCTGGAGCCGCCTACAGGCACTTCCTTTCTTTATTCTGCAGCATAAATTGCTTACAGAGAGTTCTTGTTTAAGACTCACTAGAGCAGAATGGAGCAACACTTATGTAGATCCCCTACCACCACCTCCTTTTAGCCACTATTTTCCATCAGTGAAGTGGATAAAGAGTTAAAAACTCAGTCCTTTGGACAGCCAGTGCTACATCAGGAATTAAAACATGAGAAAGGCAGGGAGCAAGAGTCAAGAAAATACTCATCTTACTGATCACCACTTCTCGTTTAGAGACACACTGTCTCCTTTTGATAAAATCTGAGTTCAGCAGAGATTTATTACTTTCTGTTCCAGCCTGCTTTCAAAGTCCCTAGCATGGCCTTTAATTCTCTACTGACAGTCATCTTTCCAACTTCTACATGCAAAAATATCCTCTATACACTTTGCTTTCTTCAGAGTGCACTCAAAGAAAGCCCCTGATAGTAATTTCAAGTGTACAAGATAGCCCAGTGCATTAAGCAAGGATTCCTTTGTAAGCACTATGTAATAATTGTCAGAGATACAATATATTGCTGTTTCTGTTGCATACATTCCTTGGGATGTTTGTTTGATGTACTGTAACATTAACTGCTCAGTCTTCTGTTTTAAAATCCATCTCAACTAAATTAATCCCAGGAAATGCAAGAGGAGGGAAGAAAAGGACTATCAACACGTGCTGGAGAAAAAAATCCCACCACACAACAGGCTTATTCATACTTGACTGGATCTCATATTCCATCATGTTGGACTGTGCTAATCAAGAGCAGGAGTTTATGGTAACTTTTTCTTATATTCACCATGTACAGTAAAACTACAAAGCTTTCTTTCATAACTGACAGCTAGTCAATGTTAAAAAAGTCTGCTAAGTCCTACAGGGGGAAAGAGCCAAACCAAAACGTTTTCCTTACTCTTTGCAAAACTGCCACTTGTGTCCTCTGTGCCCAGGGGCTCAGGCAGAAAGCCAGTGGCTCACATCAGGCTAGAGGTTATCCATCAGCAGCCTGGTGCTCTATCAGCATTCCAGCTATCAAAAACACCCTCTGAGGTTTTTGCAATTCGTTTATCCTCCCTGGCCTTCTATGGAATCCCAGCACTGTTACCAGTATGGACAGCTTTGCCTTGCTCGTCTTCCTCTCTCCCCCCAAGCTACACACATGATAATTTGCCTCTCTGATGTGACCTTATAAAACCAGCTCAGAACAGTCAAAGATTCTCATCCTTCTAATCCTCCACAAAATCAGATTTCCTCCACCCTTCACTGCTGAGGGGAGAGAAAACAACGTACAGCTGCCACATTCTGCTGTAAAACACTTGCCCAATGCCATCCAAATCCAATATCCTTCCCCAAGCAACTCTGAAGACTTCATGGAAACCCTGTAATTGTAAATATCGACTTACGTATTGCACACTGCCATGGTCTGACATGACTCTCCTGTACAGAATTCTGAGATTGTACTATACTGTAAGTTGATGTGATGAAAGAAAGTTGTTGCTGAAAAATAAACACAAAGGAAAGACATTCAGAAGTAAAATACTTTCAACACTGCTTATCCTCCAGACAATTATTTAAATAGAGCAAGTAAAGTGACCTCACAGTCTTGAGCTTGCATACAAATTTAAACATGATTTGGCTAAATTAGTCTAACTATGAACGGCAAAACGAAGAGGTACATAGAATGAAAGCTCTAGTTTTGATTTAAGATGAAAGCACCATGATGCATCAGCTCGTATTACTCACTAAGCAGCAAGACTGGAAAGTGTCTCCGTCATCAGCCTCACCTTTACAGTAGAATACTCTACTATGAGCTGAAGGCAAACAACTTGCTATGTTCCTTTGAAGTCAGACTTAAAATGTACAGTGGCTTAAAAACAGCATTAATAGTTCTTATGACATATCTCTTTCTAAAAAAAAAAAAAACCAGCATGAAAATGAGCACACTTCCACTTTTTAAAAATCTCCCGAGATAATTTAACTAACACTTTAATACTCCTCAGGGTGTACCTCACTTTTTCTTAATGAGTCTTTATAAACTTTCCTAGTTTCAAGTAGTTTCTTGCTACTACCACATGCTGTTGAAAATGTAAACAAGACTGGGTCACTGCAGGTTAGGACTGGCAGGTGAAGCAGAAGCACAGGAAAATATTGTCAGTCAGAACCGAGATGGACAGATACAGCATTCAGTCACAGTACTCAATCACGTCTCTTGAATTCCAGCTTGACTAGAGCCTAGAGAAGTTGTGGATGCCCCATCCTTGGAAGTGTTCGAGGCCGGGCTGGATGGGACTTTGAGCAACCTGCTCTAGTGGGAGGTGTCCCTGCCCATGGCAGGGGGGTTAGAACTCAATGATCTTTATGGTCCCTTCCAACTCTAACCATTCTATGATTCTATAAATTCACAGTAATTCCATCAAAGCTTGGAAGGAATAAGGAGAAGAAATCCAACCAAAACTCTCTGAAACTTCTGGCTTTAAACATACCTTGCTTTACATACTAGTTTTAATAAACTACCATTTTTATGATGCTTCTGGAAGACCAATAGCTTGAGTCAGGAACATGCTGAACCAGCTGGTTTAGCAAATAATCAAAGGGAATCTGATGGTCCTCAAAAGAGCATCAAAAACTCTAATGCCCTCAGTGCCACAGTGAGGGAGTTGGAAAGAGGAAATGCATCAAGGCTTCCATGCTGCTGAGCACAGTTGGGTTGTACATAAGACAGATTAATTACTACGCAAGGTATAATGACATGCATTATGCAGAGTGTTTTTCTAAGCACTGAAAAGAGTAAAATGAACCAGACTGAATTAATAACTTCTTGGATGTGGACAGCAAACACAGAGCTGTATGATATGATAATACTCACTGTTGCTGGCTAGCCACTCGTTGAGGTCTATTTCTCGTGGTAACATCACTAGCTCCTTAAACTCAAAGTCAGTAATTCTGGACTTTGTGTATTCTGGCTCTAGGTAAAGTTTCTTCTCTTCTGGTGCTGGCTTTTTACCATTTGGCTTTCCCTTGGACTTCCTAGAGATAAAAAAAGAGATAAAAAGGGGAGAAGAAAGGTTACCTTTACTGTTGATGAACAGCTACAGAAACCTGAAAGAAACTGGTTTATCCAAACTCCAGTATTTGTGCTTACACTGCTCTTCCCGCCTTCATCTCCTTAGCTTAATTTTTCTTTTACTAAACCAAAAGATAGTTTTTTTAAAAGTGTATTTGAATTCATTCACGTTTTTCAAGTAATGCTGGAAGTTTTGAGTGGCATTGAGAAACTTGAGACAGGGCTGCTCTATCTCCTTTGCCCTTCTGTCAGTTGAGATTGGAAATTATTGGGAGAGTGACAGTCTCTTTATGCCTATGAACAGTTGTGACGAGCAGAATGGAACTGTGCCTGACGGAGCTGCTCTCATGCAAGTACATGAACAATCTGCCGCATCATACAGTTAACTGTCACCTGCAAGACTGGCGTTTGAGGGACAGGAAAAGCAGACTGCTGCAAGAAGACAGCTCTCAGTTGGGAAGATGTTTTTTCCACACAATGTGTTGGCACTGCTTATTCAGAGCTACAGCATTTCTTGCTACTCCTACCCTGTGTTCTCTCAAATACCAGAAGCCTTGTGGAAGTGAGCATCTGTGACTCCAGCTAGAAGCACTGGTAACTACAAGAACACCTACTTTCTCAGCTCCCAGGATACTTGAGACAGAAAGATCAGTGTTTTGGTTATTTTTTTTTTTCTGAAAATCCTTAAAAATCCAATACAATATGAAATAACCTTCCATTTGGATTTATAAAAGCAGACAAATCACATTACATAAAGTGCATTTATGTCCATGGCATATTGAGACTTTTCATCTGCTATCTAAAGTGCTTGTTGTAATGACTATAGTTCTCCTCCTAATCTGTTTTTAACATCCTCAAACTAGACTCTCAACCCAACCCATATTCCTGGGTCAGGGATTCAGTACGGACTTCTGAGGAAGGATGGCTGGTCTGCTCTTCGGTCTTTTAGACTCTGTTATCAAACAGCTGCATATCCGTGTATTTCTACAGTTAAAAATCTCACCTAACCAGAGACAGAAAATATATTTAGCAGTAAGGGACAAGTGCAGTAAGGCAGTACAAGGAAGAGATATCAAGATACTTTTTTTAACGTCAGGTTTTCTTGGTTGAAGAGGTTTTTAAAGATCTGTAAGAGCAAGACAAGCCACTTTTACAGATGACTGTATTAAGTTTGCCGTTAAAATTCATCTAGATCCCATTCAAAGGAAACTGATCTCACGTTCTGCCTCTTAACAACACTTTAAATAATCTTCCAACTGTGCCTCTGTCTGAGACACATGCAGGTTTAATTTTTGCCACGAGCATGGGATGCACATCTTTCCTGGAATGGCATTTGAAGTATCAGTGCTTTCCCCAAATAAAGTATGATCATTCAGATGTCTCTCTTTATGGACTCTTTACCGCTCTGTTCATTAAAGCCATCTTCATAATGACTCACTGTCACATTGTCAGCACTGCAGTAAGGAGAGACCGAGACTCACCTTCCACATGAAGGGAACACTGTAACTCAGTATAACTCAAGTCACCAGCACTGCCACTGTTTACTATCTTGAACTTGCATTGAATCTTGTTATACTTCTCTCCAACCAGTAAATTAAGACTAGAGGGACTTTAAGACTTCAGGAAGGGCATCATCAAGGAAAACTTAGTGACAGCAGCATGATATACACTTACATAAACCACAGATGAGCAGAAAGCACTGTAGTCTCCGCTAGGGAAAAGTTGCTCACGCTTTATTTCCATATGTTAATGAGAAAGGTGGATTTTGTGGTTAAAGAGAGGATGCCTGTGACATAGAACTTATTTTTAAAGAATAGAAATACAGTAGGAGACTATATGAAACCCGGTATATGCAAAGATTAGTTTGGCACGTAGCTACTCTTGCACATTTCCTGCCATCTCCGTTTTCCACAGCAGTGCATTCCAATTCAAATGAAGCCTGCAAGATTTGTTCCTTACATTTATTCAATGAAGTAACCTGGATTAATTCTCATAGCTGCTCCACAAAGGCATGTTTCAGGACATGCAAAGTCAGATGTTCCTCAGCGCAAGGCTCTTAATACAGAGGAGTTGCCCAGTTAGACCAATAGCTGCTCTTGGTTGTCAGCTAGCTGTTCTTGTCAACAGACCCTTGCATTTGCTAGATCTCATCTGAACCTCACAATGTAAAATAAGCTATAGATAAAAAAGAAAAGTCCATGAAAGCAAGAACTGCAGGAGGGCCTTAAAAGAATTTAAAGAAGCTATGGAAGATATTCTTAATTTATGCTCGGGCCTGAGACTTCAGAATTTGAAATTATATTCAAGGAAAATGTAATAGGATAAAATAATATTCTCATTTGATAGCCTGCAACCTGACTTTATAGCAGATGAAGCAACATTTGACCTCTTTCTTTTGCAAGAATACCATGTTAAGACTTGAAATTACCTTACTCCAACAGTCAACAGCATAAATCCAGTTAAAATTATGCACTTGGCCCTGAGCTGGTAAAAAATACTCCAGGCCACTGATTTGCTTAATTCCTAGTGCAGGCTGTCTTACTCCTACGCTGCTGAAACCAAGTCTGGCACGCTCCATACAGCACCTTCCTACCTGCTGGGCCTCTGACAGACCATATTATAGTCTATTCAGAATATAATGTTTAGTTTTTTTTTTTTCTGTGGGTTTGATCTAATGCTTTTGGGGGCTGGTTTGAGGGGGCAGGGTTCAGGCATTCAAAGATAAATTGACTTTTAAATAAAATTATAGTTTCAGTAACAGTCATGCAGAAAATACCTTCAGCTTCACAGACTGGTTCAACAAACCACATTAACCACACTTGGGGAGAAAAGTTATCACTGAGAAGTAGTTTGGATAGGGTTTGTGTCTTTGCTTTACTTCAAGATTCTCAAATCAAGGGCCGCAGGTTAGAGCTGTGCCACGTCAGCTAATAGCAGTCTTCTGAGAGAAGGAGGGGAGAGAGAGATGAAGACGTCAAAGAGTCTGTCATGGAGCCAGGCTGTGGAGGGAAACCGTAGAAGGAAGCCAGACACATGAGGCTGAAGCAAGCCTTCCATTGAATAGAAACAGATAGTGTGTACCTCATTCTCACTTCAGCATCTTCTCCCCACTTCAAGAAAAGAAACAAAAACTCAACACTATGTGTATTTCACAAGTTTGCTAATGCAAATGACTATACATTGTCCTTTTACAAAAACCAAACCCCCTCATTTCCAAACAAATGTCAGTTCTCTGTTAGATTAGTACATGCAGCCACTTTGCATCTTTTCAACAGACTGTGTAAGTCTTTCCACGACCGTCTGATGCTGGAACTGAAGCATCTCAAACAGAAGCTTCCTGAAAGATCCCATGCTCTGGCCCTTTCCAAAGTTTTGGCACAGTTTAAATAAGAAGCTGACTCGTAGGTATCATCACCGAACCTGCAAAATACCCTTAATCACTGATATCAAAGGGTTTTATTCACACCAATGAAACCTGAATATCAAATCACCATGTGCAGTACAAACTTTTTTAACCATTTGCAGCTGCTGAGAGCTAAAGTAAGACCAGAGAAATTGTTTCTACCAGCAGATTTTCATGACTTGCATGCACTGCAGTTGGGATACTATGCAGTCCAAATATTGTTAAGTACAAGCTAAAAAAAAAATCCAGTCTTAAAAAGACCAAGTTTTAAACTGGACTACACATCTTTCCTCAGTTAGGCAGAACTTAAGTTACAAAGTCAGACTTACTCATATTAATTGAGTCATACTCAGTCCAGGCTGTAAAACTGAGGGTTTATTTTGGAAACTGTCAATACTAAAGCACTTTCTTTATAGAATTACGAAGCTGAAGCATGCAGCAGCATGAAGAAAAGTTTTAGAAACATGATTACATATGATAAAGAATCAAATAATAGTTCCATATTCTAGGTAAACCAAAACTCATACATTTGCAATTTCCAGATTACCAGTGTAAAGCTTAGAAGTTAGCTTCCTTCCTTCTGCTCTCCCTGACCTCAAAGCTCAGTGTTGCTTCAAAGACTTGTAAGAAAATACCACCTCCTTGGGACCAACTCCAAATTTGCAAAGTGAAGTATCCATTCTTTCCTTTGCTGTGAGCTGTTCACGTTCAAGATGCCTTCCTCAATTTTTCATTTTACATTTAAAGTACACAATGAAAACCCGTGTCTAGCCATTTCTGAGGCAAATACCCAGAACACCCTTGCCAGTGAAGTCTATAGCAGTGAGCATAAAGCAGCACATTCAGCAACAGCTCATTTAGCCTGCTTTCAGTGAAAGGAAAAGTGACAAGAGCAGCAGCGTTTTACTGTTCTATTGAGGAAACTCCAAACCTGTAGGTGATTATTTACTGTAAAATGTAACCGAATGTCAGATAAGACCACAGAAAGGGCATTACCTTTCAAACTGTTGCTACTGACATCCTAAAGCAAATCAAAGTCCTGATGCATGTTTCCCTGTGTCTTTCTTAAAAAAATAAGAGAATTCTGCTAAATGTGTCTTAACGCATCCACATCAGAACTGCATCTCCAAAGCAGCTGGAGGGACAGCTGTTATGCAGCAGTTTGGTGAAGTTCTGTCAAGAGGTTACACCAAAACCTGTCTATCAATGCTTGACTACTAATTAAGGAAAGAAGCATCTTTAGGGAATCCAAGGAGACAGCGCTCAGCAGGGGTCTTTTTGACAGGCAAACCAGAGTACAACCCAATTCTTCAGTAACTCCCAGGACAGGTTTGTGTTTGTTTGGTTTTAGGCACTCAATTGAATAGGATGCCACAGGCCAAGTCACCCACATGACTAAGTTTCAGAGAGGGAAAAGTGATAGGAGATGGCAGAAGAGAGGTCACTTGTCTTAAGCCTTAGAAGGTTCGGTAAACTGGATCCAGCCAAAGGCAATACTTCACTAATTCTTGTAGCAGGGCTTTCATACTCAAACTTGCGTTCAGCTGGGAAAACACACTAGCTCGAAGTTTGCCTGGATTTCACTGGAGGAAGAGATGTAGAAGACACTCCACCAAGTGATAGGCCTGCTGGGCTGTGATGACTTTTCCCTGGTCTAAATGCTTTGTTAAGATTGAGTAAAACTGCCAGTTTCCTTATCCCATCTCAGTTAATAAAAATACTCCTCCAATCTCTCTCATTTCCTCAGAAATGAGATCACCTTGATCAGATGCCCAGCAGTTTCTCAGTTTTAAAGAGCACACACTTTGGAGCATCTTCCAAGTACCATCCAGGTACTAAGTTAGTTTTAAAACCATACGAGGAAAGTAGTATTCCCATTTCATAGCAAAATCAGCTGTAAGGGTCAAAGTTTATTCATGGTACAAATATTGAACATGTGCTTCAGTTTAAACTGACACAGTTAGTTTAGAAAGAAGCACATGTGAAGCAATCTGATTTAGCTGAAGAAGTAGCAAAGACACGATGTTCACTATGTGGATGTCCTTCAGAACCTGATGCATTTATTTCACATCACTTTGGAATCGTACCAGGCATCCATGGCTTTGGTCGTGAGAATCTGATTTATTACACGGTTGATCACACAGAAGGAAGACTAGTGATTTATTAAACATCAAACTTCCCAAAACTGAGCATATAATTCAAGATTATCTCTACCAATTCAGGATTCCTTTTTTCTAGAGGGAACCAGCAGAGCAATAATAATTTCTCACTGTCTCCAGCAAGCTGTGCAATTTCTTAGACTGCATCTGATAACTGAGATCTCTTCAAGGACAATGATGCTTCAATCACCAACTCTTACCCTTCGCACCCTACTAGCTACCCTCAGGGTGAGCAGCCATTTATTTTTTCTTTTTAACATACAGGTAGTCAGTGGCTTTTCTCTTTCTAGTGTGGCATATTAAAGTGATTTTATTACCACATATATGAATGACCTTAGAAAGTTAATAAGTTTATTAAAAAAAACTATAGTGGGGAGGAGTGGAGCTGCAGGCAAAACCCTAAACACTTTGTGCCCTCTGGATCACATACTAGTTTCTGGTTCCAGCCAAGTCTCAAAACACAGATTTCCATTTGAAAATTGACAGAACAGGTCCAACAGGCCTTACATTTTGTCTCCCTGTTTGCAAACCTTAAAACTCACAAGCATCTCAAGACTGTAGGGATGAAAATGACCACAAACCTTGAACCTTACAGAACATAGATGCGTATTTTGTTACTAATAATATTTATGTTTTTGTAACTGACCCTATTTTTTACCTGAGGTTCACTAGTATAATCCTAGTAACCCCTAGCAAATTTAGGAGAGAGCATGTCTAGACCAAGACAATCCAGCTGTGATGTGTTCAGTCAGTGTTGGTGAGAGCCCCATGGTTCATAGCAATGCATGCCAAAGTGGCAGAAAGAGAAAAATCTATTTTAAAGGGGATCAAAAAATAAGATGCATGTGGAAATGTTACCTGATATTTTAAAAAGTCACTTAAGTTTTTGAGGGTTATTTTCAAGTAACCTAGATTGCATCTTATAATTTGTATAGTTCACATCTGGAAAATTTGGGGGTTGAAATGGTACATTCCCAACTAAAGTATTTATGTGAAGAGCTTACAGTCCGCAACACCAACACCATATTCCACCTCACTCAGGTGTACCTCTACACTAACAAACTACCGAATATATCAAACTATCTTGGCCTTTGATTTTCATCCTGTATTTTTTTCCTTTCTTTTTGAGGTGTCATGTTTTTTTAAAAAAAAAACAAACTCTACTGATGAAGTATTATAGAGTGAAGTACTCCTGCCAAAACCGACTTTCTTGGTAATCTGAGGATGGGGGTTAGGGTTCTTAAAACATAAACCAACACAGAATTAGAGAGGCAGGAAGCCAACATTTAAACAGTGTCTTTTTAGGCCAATCTTTATGAACACTTTCATGTTTTTATAATTTCCAGTGAATATAGGTTTATAATTCAAAATTAAAGGTATACTGGATATTTTTGGTTTAGATTCTCTTCTCTTCCCTTCTTTGAGTTGGGATTCAAATGGGATATGAGTGGAACAGAAAAAAGGAATAAAACACATTAAGGTTAAAAAACGTACTATGTAAGCTCTCTCCCTATAACTCCTTTGGCAGAAGGGAAAAGGTTTAGGTCAGATACTAGGAAAAATTTCTTCACTGAAAGGCTTGTCAAGCTCTGGAACAGGCTGCCCAGAGAAGTGGTTGAATCCCCATCCCTGGAGGTTATTAAAAATTGTGTAGATGTGGCACTGAGGAGCATGGTTTAATGGTGGACTTGGTAGTGTTAGGTTTACAGTTGGACTTGATGATCTTAAAGGTTTCTTCTAAACATAACAATTCTATAGTTCTACAAAAAAACAAAGATTTCAGTCACCACAGAAGGCTACAGCTTTGTAAAGAAAACCAGATTTGCTGCTCACAAATGTACTGTTACCTTTTTGGGTTTTCTGTGGCACTTTACTGGAAAGAAGTTACCAGTTAATTTCTGGTTAGAAATGTTCTGCGTAAGTATGGAAGTCCTGAACCCATTCAGAGCAGGAAGGAAACAGTTTTATGAGCTAAAATTTATGAGTCCTAGTGACAAACTCCCACCAAAAACAATGAAGCAGGTTATGCCAGTTTTTACAGGACAGGAACAAACTCTTGAATGTTGTCTGGTTTCCTACCAGCCTTTTCTTGACGGTTAAGTACAAGGACTAGAAGCTTAGAGGTTCCAGGCTGCTCAGGCTGCTTAAAAATCACTTCTTGGTAATTCAGTGTCTTTATTCACTTGTATAGCAAGCAAGAAAGGGGGAATAACAACTTTCATTTGAACATCAGTAGAGCTGTCCTTCCTTTGAGAAAAAGCAACAGATGATATTTGTATTTCCCTCTTTCTTTAAAACCGTGCAAGATCAGTATGTAATCTCATGTCCTGTTTTAACCCCAATCACGGCTAAGTCTTTAGCTGAAAATGCCATGTGACAGCATACTGGGAACACAAATCCTGGATGTACACGTTCAGGATTGGGCAAGAAGAGAAAAGAACATCAGCATGGAAAGGAGAGCTGCGAAAGGTATTGGAAAGCAAACCCAAATCCCAGAGCAGAACACAGTGCAATTGTTCATGGATTGCTGCAGTCAGACCATTTCTCCAGGGCCTGGGGGAGGGAAGGAGACTAAGCTTTTTAAGACAGTCTCCATTCTGATTTCCTCTTGCCCCAGGTCTCTGACAGACCCCTCTGACCTCAGTTTCATCCTTCCCCTCCTGCCCTGGGTTAGCTCCAGGGCTCGGCTGCTGCGCAGGTCTAAGGGGGCTGCGTAGAATAAAATGTGTTTGGCAGCATTTCTGGCCCTGCTTCTTCATTTTTATTCTGTTTTTAAAAGTTACTAATAGTTTATTTAAGAGGAGGAGGAAAGAAGAATGTGCCCTACATGCCAGGGAAACTTTTTCTTCTGGATTCTCATAGTGGCTCTTTGCCTTAAAAGGGAATCTTTGCTTGGCCTCCGGATGCTCTGCTGTAAACAGTCGGTGCCAAGGCATGGCAGGCATGTTAAGGATGACAAGTGCCATAACATTATTTCATAATGTTGCTTCTCAACAGAAAGCCCAAAACATTCTGTAGGGTCAAACTGAGTCCAGCTGGTGGTGCTGGCAAAGCAAGGAGAACACAGGGCAGCTGAACATGCTGCGTCTCTATGGTGCATCAGGCCTTGCCTTTCCCTTTTGTAGGACCAACCTACTGGTGAGGAGTCTATAGCACAAGTCTTATGAGGAGCAGCTGAGGGAACAAAGTTGTGAAGTCTGGACAAAAGCAGGCTGAGGAGAGACCGCATCACTGCCTACAACTACCTGAAAGGAGGCTGTAACTATGTAGGGATGAGGCTCTTTTCCTGGGCAGAAAGTGATAAGATGAAAGGAAACAGCCTCAACTTGCACCAGGGGAGGTTTAGATTGGATATTAGGAAAAATGTCTTCGCTGAAAGGGCTGTCAAGTGCTCGAATAGGCTGCCTACGGAAGTGATTGAGTCCCCATCCCTGGAGGTATTTAAAAGCTGTGTAGATATGGTGCTGAGGGACATGGTATAGTGGTGGACTCAGCAGTGTCAGATTTACAGTTGGACGTGATTACCTTAATTAAAGGTCTTTTCCAGCCTAAATTATTCTATGGTTCCACTTCCCTCCCTCCTCCTCTCTTCCCTTGCATGTCTCCTCCCAGCACTAACTCAGTGTTTGCCATACTGTTTGCCTGTAGTGGCACGTCAGCTGCACATCAGCTGCCTTTCAAAGTACAGTGCTGAAACTCTCAGATGTTTGCTGGTGGCCAGGTACTGCTGCTGCCCCTTCCCTTCTGCTCAGAATCCCCTACCTTTTCTTCAATGCAGCTCTGGGAATAATGGCTACAGAGGCAAGGCCAGGCATGCGAACAACTCAGTTAATGCTACAAAAATGCACAGAGTGCATTCTTGTGGTAAAACACGCTGGACTAGAGTTTCCTTTCTTCTCTGGGTGTACCTGCAAGAACTCCTCCCTCAGACAGAGGAGGTATCCAGCCTCCCTGGTTACCTTTGGGAAGGATCTTCAGACTGTATAATCCTTGCATTGGTCCAGGTTCCCCTCCAGTCAACACACTTGGAGGGGGAAGTGATGTCAGATGGGAGACAAATAGGAGCTAGTGATGCCGTTTAAAAGGAACCATTCCCTAGTAGAAATTATATAAATCACCTACCCAAGCAAATACCCTGTTCTTCATTTTGAAATGTTCTCTTTTACCTTCATGCCAAAAAGTTCTTCTATTCAAACCAGGAGGTGCCAATACGAAGCCTCAGCAAGATTCTGTTCCTAAATGATTTACTACACTCCATATGTTTGGTAATTTGGGGATTAGTGAAGAAAAAGGACACAGACATTTCCTAATGTTTATTTTCAAGAGCTCTATGCGCAGCCAAATTAGGTCTGTGGTAAGAGGGATTCAGTAGGTCACAGATTAACGTATGCTATTCAATAAACTTATCCAATGCTTAGAACAAACCATGCAGCAGACGACTGCATCATGAGTGCCCAAGTCCTGTGTCTGTGACACACACTGGGTGGTGGTTCTTGGGTTTGATTTTGTTGTTTTCCAATTGTAGGCAGAGTCTAACAGTCTGAGAAAGGAAGCCAAAAACTCTGCAGAAGGCAGGCAAATCCCTGCTCGAGCAGTGTCACATAATATATTCTCCCCTGCTTGCAACTCCTCCTCCCCTAAAACAGCATTCTCAGAGTAGAGCCTGAGAAGGGACACAGGAAGCCATGCCACATAGGACACTCTGCCCAGCCATTTGTGAGCTCATCAGCTGAAAATACAGGCTGGAGTTCTGTGTTCTGGGGTTTGTCTTGTTAACACGCAGCTCATTTCAGTCCCCAGGCACATTCACTCCAAACCCATCAGGCCCATACACAATACCAAGATAAGGATGCTCCTGAATCCTTGCCTCCCTTAGAGGAAAAAAAAGTGTCATTTGTATTCTAGCAACACAAGTGCCTCCTCCTCATCCTCCATTGCTAAATATACTCCCATACTGCAGCTAGACAATATGAACAGGATTCATTTCACCTAGCCACAAATATCTACATATGTAAATAGTTTTATCTGAACTGGCCTTTTAAAGTCAGCAGAGATATTTTTTTCTCTATACTGGAAAACATTTCAGTCCAAAAGGCAAAGATCTACAGTACACCTTATATTTCTTTAATTAAACACACAGGCAAAGGACAAAAGTAACTCAACTGAGACCAGACAATGGCAGAGATACTGAGTGTGGTGCTATTAGTGATGCTGCACACTGCAGTGGGGAGATGTCCCGCATTACAGAGCCATGAGAACAGGCGATCTGCATCAAGACTTGAAAGCAAGTAAGTTTTGGAGTGGCTTTTAACACCTTTTTCACATCAGGGAAGGCAAATATAGGCCTGCCAGATTTATTAGCATGATACTCAGAACAGTTTTTCAACACATGATTTGAAATTTTGGAGGTCAGAAAAACGGTTTGTAAAAAACAAGTTAAAACTAAAAAGAACACAATTGACAAAAAAGTCTGTATCTCTCCCTTAAGGTTTTTAGGCTCTGCAAATTGAAAGAAAATGTAAGCGTACTGCAGTAAAAGTACAGGAACAGCTTAATGTATCTATTCCCTATGTGTTTTCAGATGTGTCTCTTAACTTAAGCAGTGATTTATTTATTTATTATCATGTAATCTTCTAGCGGAACACACTTAGAGTTGTTTTGACTTCTGCATCATGATTATATTCAAGTTCTGACAACAACTGCTTCTCCTGGTTATTCTGATGCAGCCCTGTTATCTTTCTAGAAGAGCACATGCAGTACACTTTGGTCCACCTTTGCAGAGAGGGAGTTCACCACCAAAACACATAAACCACTGAAGACACTGTTTGTTATCTTCCAACCCAGTTTGTAGAGCTGGCAGATTGCAAAGCTATCATTTTATTTCTAAACCAGGCAAATTTGATTTGGAAACCACATGGTCTCATAAATACAGGATTTCACAACGTAGCTTGCACAGAGTTGCTCTTCAGGATAGAACTGTGCTTTAATTGCTGGGAAGTATTTCACCATGGCAACCTGGCTTCAGCAGCAGACTTCTTGCTAGATAGCCCAAGATACACAAACGGAGACAGTCTACTCTGCTCAGAGACTACCAGGGTACACTCGGGTTTGTCTTTGTAAGAAGTGTTTTAGCTTCACCACTGCCATTTTGCCTTGCAAGCTCTCCTTGTAGAGCTAAAAACATCCATGTAACAATACTAATGAGCTTTAAGTACTTGTGTAGGCTAAAGAAAACCTGCAACAAAGGAACTATGTTAGATATGCAGGTCAAGCTCCCCATCGTACCCACATATTATGTTTTGGAGGAGAGGTACATACATCTAATGTACTTGTAATCTGAATTTTACAACTATCAACTTTTAAAAGTCTACAAAGGTGTTTCAAGATACATATCTATCCTGTGCAGTACGAAAGGAGGCAATATGGAATGCATGACAGTCCCCAAACAGTTAATGAGAATACTCACTCTCAGAGTTGTGCTCTCAATAGATAAATATTTTTCAACATGGTGCAACATGTCAGTTTGCAGCTGAGCACAGTCATAGTTGTTGTCTCTCTCCTCAGCTCCCCAGAGGCAAGAAACTACTAGTAAAGGACTGCCTTTTTTACTTCTGGCAGGACTGGGCAAATTACAGCTACTTAGGCACAAAAAGTGTCTTGCATTGGGAGGATAAGTTAGTTATTTTTGTTGGGAAGAGAGTGAAAACAAATTCATCCCCTACCTTGCTACTACAGTTCTACCTTTGAAAACATCATCTATATGGAATCACACAGTAGGCAGGATTTCAACAGCTGAATCCTTCACATAAACACAGTCTGCTTTACGTCTAAAACGTGTGGTTTAATAGGACAGAATAGTGCTAGGGCTCACCAGAACTGGAATGTACACAGAAACACTGCTAACAACACAGCTACTTCAAACATCTTTTTTTTTTTGTACGAGTTTTAGTGAACAATATAAATTCAATTAGATATATAGCATGGGAAAAAACTAAGTTGTTTTCGCTATTCGTAAGCAATTTTGCATGCCTGCACCTGTAAACTCACTTTTAAAGCATTTGTACTAGCACACACACGTGCATCTTGTTGCATTGAGACACACAGCTGTGAGAAATTTAATTACCTACCCAGTCATTAGTTATTGAACAGCTTGGGCAAAGGAACACCAATGCAAAGAAGCAGCCCCACCTGAAGTTTCTGGCCACTGTATCAGGCTGCATACACACATCTCTTACACTTTAAATTAACTACAGCATATTAATTAGGAAAGATATTTACTAGAAATGACACAGTCAGTTCTCTTTCAGTGGCAGCTTTGAAGATAAAAAATGAATCTTTTTCTTTTCTTAATATTTTGGCTTTAATTTAAACCACTTAGTTCAGAGAAGTCGCACCTTTCCTGACATGCCTTAGATCAGATCCTGTGATGAGTAATGGTGCCTTTAAGTCTTATTAAACAAAAATCCTGAAAACCATACTTAGAAGGCAACCAACTGTGTCTCATGGGCAAAAGAGAGCTGAAGGTAAAAGGAATAAAAGCATTATCTTAATTAGGTAACTTTCATTAACAAATAGTACATACAAAACACTCACTAATCTAACCAGGTAGTTAATTTTTAAACTTTCTGACAGAATGATGCAATGCTCTTTGTTCAGTTTTATCAGCAATAGCACACAGCTCTTTCAGTATTTCCTAGAAAACAGCACTTTAAAGTGTTGCTTTCTGTACAATAGAGGAAGAAAAATCTATTTAAAATACAGACTCTATGGAATCGTGGGTCACAGTAAAGAATATTTGAATGACTGACTGAAGAAAATAGTAGGGCGGATAATTGTTTAATTACTGGTACAGTTACATCAGCCACTGTTAATTAGCTCATGAGACAACAGTGATTCCCAGCCCTAATTTATTACTTTTTAGGATGCTGCAAGGGAGACCAAAAAGCTTAAGTAGAAGCACCTTTACAAATGCGTACTGATCTCTTAGCAATCAGAAACTCCCAAAAACATTGATATATTCAAACTTGTAGTGTTACCTCTAAGGGCTTGCTGAAATATAAATTCATTCTTTTAATTAAATGCTGGAAGCGCAGTCAAGAAATTGGCTAAAAGGAAGACTAGTAATTTTCAAAAATAACTATTAAAATTAGATGCATAGTTGTTTGCTGAATTTGGTTCATTCACTTGGCTGCAGGTGCAAATGACAAGCAATACCTTTAACTGTTCATGTGGATTTGTAATTAATAGTTTCACACAAGCAGAGACCAACATCTAAGATTCTTCCTCAAAATTCAACATGAAGTCTTGCTTTTTACACTGGCTTTTGGATCTCAGTATCACACCCCAAAAGAAGGGATGGTTTCTGACCAGCTAGCTCTCTTCAAACCCAGCCTGCACTTCTTGCCTGAGAAGCCGTTTCAATTCCTGGCAGCAGCCCATAGTCCCATAGGTTTTGCAGAGATGCCATATGTAGCTGCACTAGTAGTTTTGCTGTAAAGAAGTGACGGATGGTCCCTAACCAGGGAAGAAGTCTCTCAAGAGAGTAGTTTAGTTTCATTGTTGGGTGATCCAGTTACTTTTCAGTATTTATAAGCCTCTACCTAAAAAATTAATAGGAATCCTTCTCAAAAACTGACTGTAACTGAAATCACTTAACAGATTAATTAGCTTGACCCCTAAACAAAATGTGTAAAAAAAAAAAAAAAAAGGCAAACCAAAACCAAAAAACCCACACAACCAAATTTTTCATGTATGTGAATGATGTTTCTAGACATGAAAAAACCTTTGTATGCTGAAAAAAAATAGAAAAATATTTCAGTTGAGGCAGAAGACAGGTTCCCCTCTGTCCCCTTGAGATGGTGGTCTCAAGACCCCAGCTTTATATCTTCCCTGCACAGGTTTGTACTGAAGAAATAAAGCAGTTGCATCAAAAACAAGGACTTTGCATAATGAAGAATCAGCAAAACTTCGTTTATCTCCATTTCCTTTCCTTTCTTGCTGAATGCATCCTGCTGATTGTCAGCACTTACCCCTGGTAAGGCTTTGGTGTTCTGAATTGTGGTCACATTAGACTGAAGAGTAGATCTGGGTACGTGTCTGGAGTGTGAATGGAGCTACCAATGGTACCCTATTATCATCTCTCCTGCATGTGAATTTTCATTTTCTTCATTTTCCATGAGAAGCCCAAGTCTTCTTTCTTCACTAACTCCATGTACTTTGTTTGGTGTGGTGGGATTATTTTTTCAGGTATTAAGCTGTCCTAAGTTTTAGTATTCTGTCACTACCTGCCTTTCTTGAGGACAGCTGCATTCCCTGCTGATTCTTCCTTTTTTAAAAATAAAAGGAATTACACAGACATCCACAATGTTCTTTTCACCTGGGGAGCATCTGCTATCACCAATCCATGCTGTCTGAGCAAAAGCACTTCTAAACTTATTTCAGTACCAGACAAAAATCTACTTCAAAAATTAAAAGAACACTTTCTGACAAGCTTAAACAATGTAGCTCCAGTGTTAATGGACTCCACTAACTCCAATACCTGTTTTTTTCTTCAGAAACCTGGAAGGGGTTAATCCATACACCCAATACCCTTCTCCTTCCAGAGACTAAACAATAGCAGCTCTTAAAAGACAAGCAACATCTCATTTTCTCTAACAATTTGCTGAAGTCTTACTTAAGATGCTGTTGAGTTCCACAGAACCAGGAATTAAGAAAAAGGATTAGAAAATCTCCCTCAGCAAAAGAACACTTCATTAAACTCACTTTTGGCATAGTCACAGACAAAGATGTATCATAGGGGAATGGATATATTTTATCTTGGCCACCTTAGAGATATGGCAACAACTGGTGAGAGGCCACATTCTGAACACAACTCTTTGGCAAAGATCAAGAACAGAAAGAGAAAAGTTCTTCTACAGATATGTTTTGTTTTCCTCCTACAAACCTACTTGGTGAAGAACTTGGAGTGCAGAGATGGTTTGAGATACCAGAGAACAGCAGATGAAATTAATTGTGAAGTAGACGCTTTCTCCATAAAGGGCAGCACCAGAAAAATGGGCTATTACAATACAGGAAGCAGACAGGCAAACCACGAAGCATAGTCAGCTCCCAGAAGGACGAATGTTGCATGTTCATACTTTGCATGTATATGAACTGAAATCATCTTCCAGGCAGAAGCAAGCAGCTAAAATCTGGAGCAAATCCCATAATAAATCAGAAGCATACCAAGGAAACAAGATAAAAGAAGGGAAAATTATTTAATTAGTTTGCGATTACAATCAAATCTATTCCTAAAGTGTCCAGAAGGGATTTTCAGAGAAAAGCAGCAAACAGTTGCCCCTACAACAGAAGAAAATGCTGTTAAACCTTGGGGCAGGTGCCCTTCCTATACCAGCTCTGGAGACATCTCACAGAGTTATTTCAACACAAAGAAGAAATTCAGGAGTTCTCTCCCTCTGGCTATCGCTTCACAGAATGTAGAACACGTAACCAAAATACATCTCAATGCTGTGAATACCTCTGACACTGGCTTCTTCATTAAGTTAACATATTATCGTACATGACTTGCCAACTTTTGTAAGTGCACCCGGGTCATGACAGTCCTGTGGCAAATACAAGTGAATAAAATGGACAACTGTCCCAAAGAAATGGAGGACTGCACGGCTCCCTGGACCACTAGTAAGACACAGCATCAAGTCCTGAGCTTCACAAGGAGACCCAGTTATTAGATGGCTCTGACAGAAGTATCTGACAGCTCATAGTGGGGCTGAACTTGTAGCAGAGCACTACAAGTTTTTCAGCCACCACTGAAAGACACTTTGCTACCTGTGTATGGTGAAGAACACTCAAGCTGTGCAGACAGGGAGAGCTGCCTTCTGGAGGGCATGTCCCAGCCAGATGAGTCCATTAGGCTGGATGAGGACTGCCACTCAGGCCTACCTCCACTGCAGCCTGCTTTGTCCCGAGGACAGGACACTCTCATGTCAGAGAATCTCCAAAAGCACCTCTGTGCTTTCGTATGCACAGAAGAGCTACCACAAAGCCCTGGTGCTAGCTGCCTGGTCACACCTTGCTGAAGCACAAGATGTTACTGCTTTATGTTGTCATTGGTCCTTTCAGAGGAGCTGGGCGAGAGTCCCGAAAGGCTGTCATTGAACAAGAAATCAAATCCCGTTACCCAAGTAAGACACAGCATGACAATTAGTGATGGCAGTTGCCCTGACCCACAAACATTTTGAACTGTTTTGGTACAATGGAAAGTTGTGGGAGGGAGAAAGAAAAAGAACAGGACAAAAATAGCTGGCATGGTTCTGAGGAGCATTTTTTGCCTATAAGTTCCATTTTCCTTGCAGACTACCCTCTCCGCCTTCTCTTCTGCCCGTCCCCAGACACTACTCAGATTAGCTAATGTTGAAGAAGGTTCTTCCTAACACTGTAGACTGGACTAAACAATTGAAAAATGCTTCTACCTAAATAAGGATAAAACAAGACTGATTTTTAAAAAAATATTTGCTTTAATCCTGTTGATAGCCACAAGCAAAGACAACAGCTACCTGCAGCAATGAGAGTCAAGTGGTGGAGAAGAGGCAGCCGCATCAACATGTTCTGCTTCTACCCACCTCCGTCCCATTTCACGGACACATTTAAGACAACTTCGCATGATCAGTTAAACAGAATCCAATGTCAGAATTAACCTGGTTTCTTTCTGATCTTGCTATGAATTATGTAAGAAATAGTACAAATTTAATTTTTCACAAATTTGTACGTCCTGGATGTAAAAATGTATAGCACCTTCCAGGATGCCAACACAAACTTGATAATTTAGCTGACTGGAGCAATCATTATCACACTATCACTGAAAACAAATTACTACACTCTTAAAAAGTACCTGTAAAAATTCAACTTTGTTAAGAATGCCAATGCCACGCCTACCCAAAGAGTGGGGTTGGCTGTTTTATTTTTTCATTAGTATCCAAAGCAATCCCTGCACATTGTTGTAAGAAGGGAGGCTCTTAGGAGAAGCTGGAGCTTTCAGTTCCCTATTCCCACACTCATCCTGGGCTATGTGTACACATAAACCATGCTGTACTTTGTCAGAAGTCATTACACAATGACATCACAGCTCTGTAGCTCATTCCACTTTCCTGACCCCATATCACTGATTATTAGTCAACTATCCCAGAGGGACTCTGTTTCACTGGAGACTTAAAAAAAAAAACCCTCACTGGCTATGAAGTTACGCAAGGAGTAGTCTCTGAAAATCGCCTGCGCAGGACCCTAAGTGCCTCAGCACAGCAAACGCGCTCCAGTTCTGAGTCGCATGTGAATCAGGGTTCAAGCACTGGCAGTGAACACTGTGTCCTAAAGTCACCAGGCTCTGAAGAATGCTTCTGGCCAGCCCAGTTACCCGCTGGGACCAAGGCTCTCTCATGTAGCTGAGTCTTCCTTCCACTTGTGCTGCTCGAGGCCAGTAAGAGGCACACCTTCACAAGGAAAATAACAGTAATCAGCTGCCTCACAAAAAAGTTGAACAATTAATTAGATAGTGTTTAAAAGTAGAATAATATTCCAAGTTTTTCATCGTACTTTTCCCCCTTTCCTCTTCTACCTCCCTCGAGAACTGCCAACTTTTAGAAAACAAAACAACAGCAAAAAACCCATAAAAACTGCATCCATTTTGTTTTTTCCCCTCCCTAACCATGGGCTAAATAATTACACAATTAATTACAGAAGAGAAAAATGAGAGTAACATATTTCAAAAATATCTGAAGTGAAACAAAAGCCCTAATTAAACACTATGCTAAGGAATACACAATCTCAGCTATGCTATGATGAATGTAAAGGACAGGTGACACTGTCGTAATGTGTTTTGGTTTTTGTTTTTTTTTAATCATTACAAGTCTGTAGTCTTGGTCCCATCCCTGAAGCGTTAAACACAGTTTACTAACCCATATGATGAAAGATACAAGCATCTCCAGAGTTCTTTGTAGCTGAATCACTAATAATTTAAACGAGTAATAAACCCAACAGTAGCTTTCATAAAAAATTAATTAGAAAGGCTGAGAGCACATCTGTTGCTTTTGTTACATTTTTCCCCCTTTCTGGTTCAGTTGTGTTTCCCTCTTGTGTTTAACTCTTCTCAGGTTCTCGGGGCTGCTGCTGCTTCTTCTTGGGAAGCCTTTTTACTTCCTTACATTTCCCCCTCGTTTCCTCTCTGAACCGATCTGTCCTGCGGTAGCTGTTATTACTAGTGACAGAGACACTATTTGGCATCCAGCAGCTAGGAGGACTAACTAATGAGGACAACTTGCATGTTAAAATCTTCAAGAAAGTGAGTTACTTCTAAGTACATTAAATTCATGTAAATAACAAACAATAAATTTGCTATGGAGGAATATCATACTGATTAAGCTTTTGAATTCATAACCAGGAGGGAGACTGAAATAGACAATTTAGAGAGAAGATGGACACCGTATCCCTTGTCCACTGTGAATTTCTACAAGTCCCTGTGAGGGGCTGGGAGGGAATGGTGATGATGGTGGTTCCCAGTTATTCCCGAGATAAAAGCCTAAATTGCAGTAAATTGTTCATAACGCCAGGGTATGCACAAGCAAGATGCCCTTTGATGTCCTCACCAAGCCACTTACAGGCCTGACCAACAGAAAAAAAATTTACTTCATCGAAAGTTTAGTATTGTATCTTCTGAATGCAGAAAATCCAATCAGCAGTGTTTCAGGTGGCCAGACTTAAAAACGGTATTTGATACCCTTTGTCCTCCACTTACTCTGAAATACATGATAAACCATTAAATTAATGTGGGACTCATCTCATTTAAGTTCATATGACTGGAACTTAAGTGCAAGCAAGTGAGCTGGTCACTCTGTATCATGCTGGCGTTGCACCACTGCATTCAACCACAGCTTTAAAAGCTGTTTTTCTCAACTCAACAATAGTGGTCAAAACTCATCTGCGGATGCCTCAGTCCAAAGAAATCTCACCACAATTGTCATAAACAAGCCACCATTTTTGGCCTAAACAAGGTCCCACGTAGTTCCTCCTTTCACCATTACTGGGCTTAACACTTTCTTAAGCGTTAATACCCAATTTCTACAATAAGGAAACTTCAATTGGATCTTAGCTAGGCTCCTAGCTAGTACCTGTGCTCTTCTGCTGCCTGAGCTCTTTGCAGCACAGGATGAGTTGTGTTTTACAGAACAAAAACAAAAGAAAAGCAAGATGAGGCAACACGCAAAAGGTCAGATAAGGCATCTGAAGTATCTTCAAGAGAACCAGTCTGGCATCTAAAAAAAGTTTTTGTGAATTCACATTCCTCTAGGTGGGTGCAAAAGGAGATAACCCAAAAAGGACAGACACATTAAAAAAAAACCTCTCTACCACAAAACCAGTAAGCACTCTCATCTAGTAACAGCTTAGCAAAATAGAGTATTGCTATTAATTCCCAAGCCCAAAATATTTCATGTATCACAACTTTTTCCTGCTTTCACAATGTTTTTACACTACATGTAGAAAATGAACCTGAGGGGAGGGGGGACAACAGGGGGATGAGGCGGGGGTAAGCAAATAAAACGATGCACAATTTCTGCACATACTCCAGTTGAAGAAAGCACAAGGTTATGTTACACATTTTCAAAAGCGTGCACTGATCAAATCATAAAAATACATGTTTCACTGCTAGGTCACAGGAAGTTACCTATACTTTAAAATAAACTGCCCTAGATGCTGAACAAAAGGTTTGGCGATTCTTCCCTACAGAGGCACCCATCTATTTACATCTGGGAGTGCTGCCAATAGAACAGCTACCAAAAACTTCAAAGGGTTCACAGCATGAATAGCAAGCTGCTGGCCAAAGGATTTTATGATATGACCAGCTGTGTAACCCCGTATGAATTATAGACACCACCGCCACCCCAAAAAAAAAGCAAAGAAGGGGCGTTAAACTTACAAGAACTAGACTTAAAAAGCTGAAAAAAAACCCCAAATTCCTTAAACTAATGCTTTCTACAGGAGAGTATAGTTAATGGGGGAAAAAAATGTATATATATACCAGAACTACTCAAAATTACTGCACCGTAGCACTTCTTCCAGAGCAACTCTGAGCAGTTGTTCTCACCGAGCATACTTTAAGCCCAGCGAACTTCTCCCGTTTAAGTCACAGCCAGAGCCCAGCTGCTTTGTGATCACATCGCTCTGCTTTAATAAATGGCTCCCTTAAACTCGCTCGGGGAGAGAGGAGACATGAGTCAACAGAGGAAGAGAGGGATAATGTTTCTGTTGACAAACATTTAACAACTGGCAACCAATAGTAGGAAACAGGGACAAAAGAACGCTTGCCAAATAAAGTTACACTGGAGGAACAAGGCTCCTTTTTGGAGCCGCACCGCCATTCTTCATAGATCCCAGAAAGATATCTGAACACACTTAAAATAAAAAGCTGCAGTTGTTGAAGAGCAAGGCTGCTAGTCCTAATATTTGTGGTGACGTTTTTCCCTGCAAACCAGAACGGGTCAGAACTCCTCCAAATCAAATTACTCGTGCATCCTTTGCCAAAGAGTCTGGTTTTGGTGTCAGTAGTCATACACGTCTCAGTATTCACACAAGTCCTTCTGGAGCTACATGAGCAATTTTTTCCCCTCATCTTACGACATTTCTGTAGAAAACGTGCCAAAGCATATGTAGCGTCTTGGTCAGACTCCTTAGTCAGAGAAGTCTGGACCTTCGCTGTCTGCTTACGTCCTGGAAAATTAGTTCTCGGGCAGCACAAACAAAACTTGACTGCAGTATTTGGGTGGACAAATGTTTCTCCCCAAGCAGCTATTGATATTCCAACTTCCACCCTCCCAGATTGCTACATAAGATCCAGAGGAAGCCAAAAGCAGCCTCCCTCCTCCAGACCCGAGGGGCCGAGCAGAAAAAGGCACCGGGGCCAGATTTTTAACTTGAGCCCCAGTTCTCCTTCTCGGTTCTCTCGGGGCCACACAGAACCCCCCGTTCGCCCACGAAAGCCCCGCGGGGCAGC
>VZRU01014814.1:344685-428061 GCA_013398155.1 Pedionomus torquatus
ACCCGTCCTTACCGCAGCACTTTGCCCACCGCCTGCAGGACCATTTTGCAGCTTAATCCGGGTTTGGGACTCTGGGCGAGGACGGGCCGTTCACCGGAGAGGCTGCAGTGATCCCCAACCATGGTACGGCGGGAGGAGCGTGGCGCGGCGGAGCGGGGGAAGGCCGGTGGGCACNGAGGGGCCGGGGCCGGCTCACGCAGCCCCCTCCTCTCTCGGCCCGGGGCGCCGGACGGGGCTTAGCAACACACTTCACAAAAAAAGAAGTTTTTCTTGGAGGAGTGCGGGGCTGTAGCAGGTCTGCAAGCGGTGGGCAGGAGGGAGGAAGCTCCCCGGGGACCCCACCAAAGCTGCGTGGTCCAACGCAAGCACCGCTATCAGCAAGAAGATCCTCCGCCACTTCTTTTGGCAGCCAAAAAAAAGTAGGTTTGCCAGGACAGTAATGCCATGACACGGGGCAAACACGCCGCTGGTGCCTGCAGTGGAGGCCCCGTCTGTAATGGGGCCACACTGTACTGGTGAGAAACGGGACCAGCAATGCCTTTGGTCAGCAAGGGCTTGCACTGCTCTCGGGACTCTGTGACAAACAAAGGCACTGGCTCACTCAAGAGTAGAGCTAGACACATTCTGCCAGAAGCACAGTTTTACATAGTTAATCTCAGCCCAGCAACGACAACAAAACCTCTTATTTAGAGGGGTTTCAACAGGAAAAGGGTGAAGAAGAACAAAACCATAAACAGGCAGAGCCTTGCTGTGATGATCACAGTGAAGAACTGGCACCTGGGTAATGGTCCTCAGAGAACATATAATTAAGCAGCATCCCCAAGCACAAGGGCTATTGTACACCAGCAGTGTGTAAAGAAACCACTCAGCCATCGGTTTTCCTAACAGACCTTAGAAAGGTGGTGTAGTTCCAGCTGCTTTGCCACACCATGTAGCAACCACTCCACGCACACCTCTTGGACAGGCAATCGTGCCCATGGCTTGCTGATGTACCATTTAGAGCCAAATAATAACAAAAAATGTGATGGGTGTGGCATAACATGACCTAGAACACAAAGCCCTGAGGACATCAGTTATTCTGAGACACTAAAGGCCAACCCATGACTACTCTGAGAAAACAGTGGAGTTTTTGCCATTTTATGTACACCCACAACACCGGCTGCAGTTGGAAGGGGCAGTTCCCCAGTCAGGTATTGCCAAATGCTGTGTGTGTTTACTAAATGGGCATCTTCCCTTGTAAACAGACTTGCTGAATTAAACCTAGCACAAATCATGCCATTGCTGTCGTGACCAATGCAGCATCCCCTGGGCGACACAGGTGGGAGGGCTGGCTGCTCTTCGAACAAACGCAAGAAACCACAGCCAGGGCACTTGGAGGAATAATCTGTTACTCCCAGTCCCACAGCACCTACGCGGGCAGTGGCATTTGTCAGTCACGCACTGTCTTTTAGTCACACATCCAAGTTAGGCCTCCACACCCTTGAGAAGCAGGAGGTATTTTTATTCCCACTCTCCAAGCAATCCACTTAAGATGGAGTTTTAATGGCTTCAGTGATAGCACACAGGAAGCCTGCAGTTGAACACAGCTCAGCTTTCCACTCGATACTTCATACAGAAGATTACCCAGTCTTTGAAAGACCAGACCTGACCGCCCGCTCAATCTTTTCCCTAAGTAACAGCGACTTGTCACAGTAACATTAAAAAGCAACACTGCTGGCACAGGAAGGAAGGACACCTGCCAAGAGAGCAGTTGCCTTCATTTCGTTCACCAGTGAAATCTGCACAGAGAGAATCTTGTTTGTTAAAAAACCACCCTAAAAACAACAAGCCTGTGATATAAAGCAGCTTAAGTTTTATTAAAAGTCTGTCTATCCAAAGTAAATTAAAGAAAAATCCAGGGGTCAAACCAAAATAAATATGGCTCTGTGGTGTTACAGTTGTGTTTGGAAAGCTGGCCTCTCCGTGACTCTGACAGCTAAACATTCACTCTTCAGAGACGGAGCTTCAATAGCTTCCTAACACAGGTTAGGAACTGATGCTCCGCTGCTATAATAAATGATAGACCAACTGAAATAAAGTTTTTTTAAAACAGGTATCTTTTTACTTTGACCCAGATAAATGACCCACTTCTCTATTCTGTTAGCCTCTGCATCAAACTGGTGCTTCCCTTGTCCTTTCTTTAACTGTGTATCTCCACAGCACCCTTTCCAGCCTCTCCTCCACCTTCCTTCATTCAGGCAGTATCAACCTTGGATCAACTGAATGTTACGATTTACCTGTAGTACTGGATTTTATGCAACTTGTGGGAAAACCTGTCTTGTCAAGGCCAATTTTAAATACTCCAAAATAATAAAAACTAAACAAGTTTACTATAGGAAGCACAACTTAAACACGTACACTGAATTTATATGACATTAGCCTAAGTAATTTAAAAGACATGTGCAGTATGGGTTCTCACACTTTCAGATTTAGAGCATATGCAAACACAAATGGGTTTACTTGAAAACTTTTGCATCCAGAAAGAGCAGCACTTGTTCTAAAAACAATGTATTTATTTGAACACAGTTACTGGTCTGATCTCTGCACATGCATATTCTGAAGGATGCATATCTGCACTTCTGCAAGGGTGTGTCTTGCAGCCACCCAATATCCTGCCTATTTACATCCATCCATAGGTTCTTTTTCACTTCATTCCTCAATAACCTCTGTGTGTAACACCTTAGCACAAGTGTGCTTCAGCAGCGGCAAACTGCTTCTAGTATATCTCATATCCACCAGCCAGGCTTGAAAGATCATGGACTTGTGCACTGACATCATCTCTAAAACGTTAACAGAAATATTAGTGAATGAACATACCAACAGCTTAATGGCTTGTATGACTCCTGCACATCAGCAAAACAGTAACATCAGCAGTGGCACAGAATAAGGGCACACACCAGTGTGCTGGGAAGAGGGGAACCCCATTTCCCACCACTTGAATGTGACTGTATGTGCTTAGAGTACGCTAATGGAAAGTTTTTTAAATTGATCCAACCACCAAGCCAAGGAATGGCATTTATAAGTTTTATGAATAATGCTTTGTATTTATAATGATGTTATAAGCAGCAGTTACACAATTACATATTTATTTGCCCTTTTTAGAGTTCCATAAAAATTAAGTGTCAAGCAACCACCACAGGGCTGTATACTACTACCCAGAGATTTAGCAAAGCAGGCAAGTCATATGTACCCAGACAAGCCAATAACATCAGGAAAAAAAAAATCATAACCATTATTTTGATTAAGGTACAATTCAGTATTAATATGTGTAGAAATGGGGCCTTATAACATCAGATTGTAAATTTCTCTTTTAAATTAAACTAAAGTTCGTGTGTCCCTGCCTGACATATGATGTTTCGATCTTGCTAGCTAGTTAGCCCTTTTGTTTAACTTTAGTGTGTTCTGCTACCACCTAGCCAAGTACCCTTTCCAGTTACCTCACAGAACATCCCCAGGTCTCTGGAACCACTTAAAATCAGCAATGAAAACGTTTTATCCTTCAGCTTGCCTCTAAGCAGTATTTACACTGACATTACATTTGCTCTCCATTTTGTCATTCTCACAGAGCAGCAAAGACAGCATGAACAGCTCTGCTTTATATAAACAGTGAAGACATGGACTTTGGACAGAAGACAGACTGAAGTCAAAGTTGTCTCAGTCTCAAAATGTAGCTGAGGCGGTCATAGTGAAGGGGGAAATAAAAGATTTCAGCTTTCAGGTATACATTCAGCTCCACTCTTGAGATAACAGCAGGGGAGATTGGTCTTCCTGACCGCACAGAGTGTTGTGATACAAGTCTTATCAACAGAGGCCACACACATTGCAGAAAGTTTGTGCATAAAAGATTGAGCTTGAAAGCAGTGCATTTTTAAGTGACAACATGCCTACATTTGCTGCTTTACTGAAAGCTCTGGTAACAAGAAGGCAGTGTCTGTCCTGCAACCACCACCTTTGGATTCATCGGAACTGCAAGGAGGCTTCTTCTGCAATAAACACAAAGAAAAAATGGTACATGATATTCTCACCTAATCCATAATGTGAGAAATAAACAATCGACTGCAGCAAAACCAGCAAAATACTTCAAAATATCAGGAAAGATTCACCAGGAACTCCAAAGAGTTTATATTACAGGAATTTGGAATGGATGCACAAAATGAGAAGAACCAAGGGTTAAGTATGACTTTAATTAAAAAAAAAAAAAAAAAAAAGAGGGAAAAAAAGAAAAAGGAAAGTGAATGGTGCTGTATATACCAAACAGAGAAATCATGATCTCAAAGGTACTGTATTTCTGGCATGTGCATAGACACATCTATTGTTCTGAAATCCTCTGAAATGCCAAGTTAAGCCAGGTCCATCAAGAAGTGTGTATAGATGAGCTGAAAAACCTGAATGTATTGAAGGAAACAGCAATAGCAGCAGCTCAGCAGACGTTCAGTTGTACCAGCACTGAACAAGTACCTAAGAACTACTAAGAAACGATAGGATGGTCACACTCGGGCTCCGCATGAAGAAGTGATGTGAAATAGAGGGCAGAGTTGATTTTTATCACCTGCATTTTAACCAGTTCTCCTGAGTCAGTCCACCTCAAGTGACAGAAGCCCTCTGCAAAACACACACTGGCAGGACGCTTGTTTCCCGAGTGGGCTGTTCTGGGTGTGTTTGTGGCCAGTAGACTCTGAGTCAATGAATAGCTGTGGAGGTGGAAACATCAGATTCCAACCTTAGCTGGCAGTATCGCTGAGAACTTACCAAAGTTATAATGTTTATTATTCTGAATTCCAGGCAAGGTCCAAGATTACTGCATTCTGCTTAAAGTTTCTGCTTCTTTCAACTGTAAAGGTTCTTTGATTTCTGTACTAAGGTGTTGCATACCATTCTATAAGCACCTGATTTCAGTGACAGGTGAAGCAGTCCCTATACAGTACCTTTCTTCTGTAGATCATTCCAAAATAATAAAACATGACAATGACACACCCTCAAGAGGCAGAGTTTTCCTCTTCCTAGTTTGCAAAACAATATGCGTGGCACCATTATCTAAAGGAAAAATAAACTGGAAAATATCTGCAAATAAACAGCTAAAGTCTATCACTCTAATAAAGCTTCTATATTTGTCTTCTATATAGACAAAGCTTTCTGGCCAAAAGCCTAGTGATACCTCCAGGTGACAGTGAAGCTCAAGTGACAAGCAACATCTGTCTATGAGAGGATGAAACACATCTTTCCCCCTCCAGTATAGGATAAGGAGAGAAGAAAACACAAACAAGTAAAGATGTGCCAGTGAAGCTAATGCATTTATCATTCTGAAGCGCCCAAAAGGATGTCTTTCAACACAATCAAATCAGATGAAGTCTTATTAAGCAGAGAGTACCTGCTGATAGGCTGCAGGGGGGCTGGCAGTGTACTGTAAAGACTGAGATGCTTAATTTATACCATTGCAGTCCTGTTAGTTACTTTCTAGAGATAACACAAGTGAGAATTTCATCTCACATTTTACCATTCCTTTTTTTTCTCGCCCTAATTTTGGAGTTTAACTAGGGTATACTCCAGTGAAGCATTAGTGCAATATGCATTTTGTACAGAAAAGCTAAAATGAAAGACTCCTGTTCTTTTCCTTCCCTCCCCCAAATACGCTGGACCTCAAGCTTCACATAAAGAGGTAAAACTTCTAAAACTTGGCTAAGGAGTTCTCCCCAGGGATTGTTTAACATTCAGAGCTACTTGCTGCATATATACAGAACTCTCCCTGTAAGTTTTACAACACAACTACTGTTTTCACAGACTTAGGTAAATATGGCATGGAAAACAAAACCCTAATTGCAAGTTGGCACCAAGCTCCCAGCTAAGGAGTCAAAGGTGTAATCAGCACAGAAAAGGAGGGTATCTGTGCCAGCGCTGTTATTGGTTGGACTATCTATGCTTGGGTGGGAAAGGCACAGAAGGAAGAAGGGGAGATGCTGGGAGTGAACTTACAGACTTTTTCCAGACAGATGGAGAGCCACTAAGGAAATACAAGTTTCCCTCCTTCTTGGTGCTAAGAATGACTTCATTTCAGTACAGCAAATTATTTTATCTGGTAATGTCACATTTAGATGACAGTATGTGGGAAAAACATTTAATGAATTAAGCGTGAAATTTATTCTAGGAGATTTTTCTCTGGGCATGCATTACAAAATACAACATACAGAGCTTACCTTATGTAAGGCTAAACAGAGGAAACTATTCATTGTAATTCTGGCACTTGGAGAAGAATTCCTTAGCTACTGCTTCTGAAGAGCAGGACCACAAAATCCAGAAGCCACAAAATTAACTTGGTCCACACTCAGACCAGTGCACATTTGCATTCCATGTACAACTTAAAACACACACGCTGCATCTAATTTGATTTCCTAAAGACCTCACAGGCCCAGCACACACCAGAGCGACAGGAGGCCAGTAACAGCTTCTGCCATAAAGTACCTAACTTAACACCTGAAATAGTTCAAATCTATGAAATGGACGACAAAATTGCCAGCAGCCCTTCAGCCTTGCAAAGCTCTGCAAGTCATGTTTGCATTTTGGCAGCTCAGCCCAGAGGAGGGGCCACTTCGCAGCTCTGGAGTCAAACCTGTTTGGCCAGCGTGCCTGTAAAGCCTGCGCTGGAGCCGGACACGGGGCTGCAGAAGGACACCAACGCGCAGTTTGCCACAGGGACTCAATGCTGCTGAAGTCACACGGCTGCATTTCAAGCAGTCCTGGAAGTAAAAGCATCAAGATCTTGCCTTTGAGGAATCCTCAACTCTAACCTACCGCTGATTAAGTGCTTTAAGCTATTCGAAAACATCAACAGTTCTTTGTCAGTGAGTTAAATGAAAGATTTGCTGTAAATTTACTAAAAAACCCAAACCAAACTAAAACAAAAAAAAAACCCAAAAACCAAAAGTCAACTTGAAATCTTACAGGTCGATTCTTGACACTTAGCGATAGTCCCGATGTTAGACACAAGCACCCGTAATTCCCTCCCGGCAGTGCTGCCTTGGGTATCTGCTGCACTTGCCAGTCGTGCCACTCATGTAGGCACAGCTGCACAGAACTGCACAGTGGTTTTTTTTTTTTGTTTCTTTTTTTTTCCCTTCATTGGTTGGACTAGATAATCTTAAAAGGTCTCTTCCAACCTAGGTGATTCTGTGATTCTGAGTATAATTTTCCTAAAACTGATAACAAAAATATAGCCAGTTTTCACACGTTGCTTTTCTGATAAAGAAAATGGCTTAAGCGTATTCACTGATCCATTTGATTTGAAACTCTCCCTTCAATGATAGAAAACTTCAAATGTCTTAAAAAATCTAGTGTGACGGTATGCTCTTGAGATCAACCCTCTCCCACAAATTCTGGGCAGATTTTGACAAAAAGCAGCAGGGCGACACAATTTAAGGTTAAGACTACGATTCATTTTTGTTCAGTCACTGCATTAACATCTGCTGGAAGGACACTGGTCTAGCTCAATAAGGAACTGGTGGATTCCAGTTCCTTACTCAGTTGCACGTGTAGGATTGTTGGTTTTGTTTGCTTTTGTGATGCTGTCTCCCTCAAAGTTTTGCCTAGAATTTGTTCTGAGCCTGGATTTACACCTTTCCCCCCTTAGCACATTACAACTCTTGAATAGATGTTTATTTACTAGGAAACAAAGAAGAGCACTTGCTGACAGAAGAGCTTTGTCATTCTGGTTAGACAAGATTACCATTTGTCATGTTTTAGTAATGCAGTAAGAAAATCAGCCCTGCCTGTTCGCAAGCACAAAAAAGTCTTACTCAAGGTACTGGACAGAAACACCAATTCCACAGCCAAAACCCCTGAAATGACTATAATCTACATTTTGCATGCCTTGTTTTGTGTACTTTTCCTAAACCACTTGCATTCAGGAATTTGTTCATATCAATATGTAGCGAGACTAGGAACACTGGGTGATAATGTCATACTGCCAGAATTCTCACTTACCTACTGAGAAATACCATTACCACGAACAGAGTAAAGGCATCTTTAAATGTTTGATGAAATTTCCTTCACAACTAGGAAAAGGCCCTGAAGTTGCAGCGTTACTGCGAGGATGCACAGGCAGGCAACTGCCAGGAGAGACAAATACTACAGGATAACAGAAGAGGGATGGGAAGGACAACTCCAGATTTCGCCAAAGTCCAACTCTGCTACTACTTTTTCTGAAGTGTGAGTGAAATTGAGCCCCTCCCTAAAGCAAGATAAATATATATGAAATTTTATCTAAATTCAGTGATACACATTACCTGAAGTATTTTAGCATTTTTCTAGGCTTCCTATTGGGGAAGTGAAAGCGAATACTAGAATATGTATTCATCCCACATCTCAAGCTACTTCTGCACTTTGAAAGTACATTATACACATCAAGCAAATGTGCTCCAATACACAGTATGTGAACCTTTCTCTTTTGACGTTCTGCTCTAAAAAGATTTCAAACTAGGGAAAATACATTGTGTTCCACTATGCAAATAGCAACTTCCCTGTATAATTATAGTATGTATTGCTGAGAATTGCATCATGACTAGGATACTACCAAGAGGACAAACATTTAACCACTATTCTTAGTTTGTTAGAAAATTTTTCCCACATTACATAAACACGTACACACCCATAAAGGGCAGCACCATCAATCTTTTCATTGTTTTTGCTTTAGTAAAGGAACAGTTATTTTTTATTTCAGTAGCTTTATTTTCATTAGCGTTATGAAACGGGTATTAACTTTTCTCCTTCAGCTTTCTTCAGTACAATTCTTCCCTTGTCTTTGCTGCAGTTGCCTTAACTTTCTGTAAGACAAGCCTGTAAAACAGGAATAAAGAAAAAAAAAAAGTCACACTGATTCAAAAATATCCTTAAAAACTTCAGTAAAAGCACTCAATACAAAAGGGAGTTTTCAAGGAGCTTCTGATTTTTCACAAAATGGATAGATGCACATCTGACAACAGAAGAAACAGAATGTGTTTCTAGTTCACACACATCAACCAGAAGCACTGGGAACAAAACACGACAAATTATTCAAAGTATCATCTAAACTTTACAGGCTCTTCCATAGGTTGGCCAGAAGCATGAACTATGCAAAAGTTTTCTGAATACATGCAGCCTTCTATTATTTCACTTGTATGTGTATCTCTGCCAGAGAGTCAGCTCAGCGTAACCACACCTGAGCAAGAGTCGCATTAAAAGAAAGACACAGAACAGCTAAGACAACTGTTAAGCACTCAAAAGGTAACCTTGGTATATCAATTTGCACTCCGTATACAAGCTTACAATTACACCTCAGAACTCAGCTTTTAATTTCTTTGGCTGGAGAATGGTAAAATACGGAATATAGATTCTGCTCCCCTTTGTTCTTCCCTGCATGCTCAGTGCTGTATCTAAAAGAGCATAAGAATGATGTTAAGAATCCAGTTCCACTCTTTCCAATCTAACCATGCTGTTCAGATACACATACAAAATTGTTCAAATTGTGTTCAAATTGTTAACATTGTGTGTTTGAATGCTACATTAAACTGGAAATTAAAAGGTGGGATCTTAACCTCTTTGAAAACCATGATCGACATGATGCAGTTTCCTCAGAGAGCCCAGGAGAAGAGGGTGTAGTATTTTAGCTCTACAGGGTAGAAGAAGATCTTAATTTTTTTCCCAATACATGCTCTACATTTATACAATGAACACATGGCGAACTACATGCAAATTTTGAAAAGAATCTCTTTATCATAAGAAAGTACAGCTATTGCCTTTAATGAGACAGCATTCAAAATATGTTGCTGTTTCAGAAAGCAATAAAATCTTTTATTCCACAACTTAGGCTTTGCTTGCATATGTTCATGCATATTTGGAACCTGACCACAGCTACGGTGCTACCACCTACTGCTTGTACGCCTGCTGATTAACGATTCTTGTACGAAGCAGCTTTCTGCTTGCCTTTCCCTATGACTGAATTTATAAAGAAACTGGTAAAAATCCACATAACTGAAGTCAATATCCATCATAATCTGGGCACATGTCAAAACACAGAATAGACATAGAAATAATACCGCTGGGAAGTGAGGCCCTGCAATCTGTCAGCTGAGCAGCAACAGACACCCACTGCCCTGTAATCCCAAACCTCTCACCAGCCCACAGGGCTGCAGCCCATCAGATCCTCCTGCTCTGCCTCCCGGAGGAGGGAAGTCAAGGGCAGGGGGGAGCATTAAGCAAACTGTTTACTTCCTACACCACATGAAGAGAGACAAGAAATGATGCTACTCCATCCAGAGATTCAGCAAGTCCTTCAGGAAACAAGCCTTCTCAGACAAAACTTTAAACAACCAGCTGGAGAAAGAATAAATCAGCATAGACTCAGCTGTTCGCAACATGCAGGTAATGTACAGCTCCTCTTATCTTTTGCTTCACCCAACTATTGCTTTGTCTTCGCCAATAATGGTTTGCTGAGGGTTGGTAGTTTTTAAGACAAGACAAAATACGCAATACTTATCACAGCTTAAAATTTGCATAGAGACAAGATCTGCCAGGTAGGTACACCCCTTCCTGAGGTTGACTTCATCTGTTTTAACCTTGTAGATAAACTAAATACTCGTGTCCCCTCTATGGTTTTCATGGCTTACATATTCTAATTACTCCACAATGAAAACGTGTGCTTTTTTTGATCCAAGAAGATATTTTGCCTACACAAACCCAGCATGCGAGCAAAGAGCAGCTGCTCCTGGAGACACAGCACTTCCTATGAAACCTGTGCTTTGCGCAAGCATTTTAGAAGCCACCCCTCACCCACGCCTCCGAGCTGCCCAAGTGAAAGAAGCTATACTGGTAAGGAACACATTTTGCCTATAACTACACTTGACTTTCTTCCAGTGCAGGTGTACTCTCAAAAACCTTCTTCGTACCCCAACCAACACCACCAGAAGACATTTGGAGCAGAGACAAAACAGCCGTGGGTGACACCCAATGTTTCCACCAGGTGATTCACAGGTTTCCTCCAGCGGCACGTTAGGCTCGTACACCACAGTTGCCTACACCACACTTCCCTGAAAAGCCTGATTTACTGGGATTGCACAAATGAAAGACACTGCACGTGCAGGGGACAGTACAGCCACCTACGTCCTGCTCAGGAAGCCACAGCAGACAGCAGCCAAGGCAGGGCGGCCGCCCCTCTCCAGAGCTCCTCTCCAGGGGCCCTCAGGGAGCCAGGGGCAATTAGGCACAGGCCACAGAACGAGCTACCAGGCCCGAGATGCCCGGGTACGCTCTGTGCCAGCACACCACACTAACCAGAGCGGTAGGGCTCCAGGGTCAGAACCAGCCTCCAGTTCTTGTCTGCCTTCCATCTAGTTACCCCTGTAGTGAACCCAAAGCTTAATTAGCCGGAGGCTCGCCTTCCAGAAAAGCATCTGGTTTTAACTTGTATATCTGACAAGAAAGAAAAATCAATTATTTTGCTCAGTAATTTGTTTCAATGGCTGATCACGTCCATTGTTAAAACACATGTCCTTTGAAACCTCCTAGTTTTAACATCTATTTATGTTTCCAATTACGATTGTTATCCTTTCTGTTAGATTATAGCTTTCTTCTTCCTTCCCTTTTTTCTTAAAACTTCATTAGCTAGATATTATATTCACCCCTTGACCTTATGAGAAACTAAAATAAAAACCACCTCCTTATGTCTCATTATTAGAAATCTTTTTTCCAGTCTTTAAATATCACAGGTCTTTCTGGACTTTCTAATTTAGAAGCGATCCAAGTGCTTACTCAAGACAACGTAAGCACAACTGATTAAAAGATCTGAAGTTGTTCTTAAAATCTTAATAGCGATGAACAAGCACATAGAACTTTGTCTGGCTCTACATTCCCCAACAAATTAAAGGACCACTTTTCATTTAATAATGTTGCATGTTGAAAATGTTAAAGTTTTTAACTTTAAGAAAATGACAGTATATTTGCATGTAAGACAACAGAAAGAACGCTAGATTATTTGAGCAAGGAAAGAAAAATCTACAAAATCATCAGTTTATTTACATTCTTCAGACAGAAGAGCTATAAATATAATATAGCCCTTGTTTTATAAATATTTAATTAGCTTAGGAACAACTAGGATCATTTCATCCCACATGGGTTGCGCTACCTTTGAATTAAAACCTCAAGGAGAAAAAAAGCAAGCTTGTTTTTCTTGTAATCTATTTTCTTCACTTTCTCATTCACAATCACAAGGGTGGGGAACAAGTCACAGCACAATCACTCAAAATTAGGTTGCAAGAAACAAATGTGCACATAGCATAAACATTATGTCCTCTTCTACATAAAATTAGCTCCTTATCGCTGCGCTGCTTCCACTGTAATTCTTGAATACCCTTGAGCAAAGAGCAGTATTGATTCAAGTCAAATTATCTGACCCAAAGGACTGTGTAGAAAGGAGTGGGGAAGATGATACAGACTAAAACCTGAATGAGTATGTTTTATCATCTGCTAATATGACCATTAGTGTGGAAAACCACTGAGTTCCACTTTATTTTCCACTGTCTCCAACGCCTTCCTCATTCTCCCCCCTTATACTCAGAAAGGGCAAATGTCTCCTCCCATACTTTAGAAGGAACACATTAAGAAAGCAGCAATGAAAGACCCCAAAGCAAGTTGTGCCCCGCAACTCCTTCAACACTGTCCTTTGTCTCGCTTTAGCAATGCCACATTTAACATACAGAACACAGAAAACATATCCATCTGTACCTAAACATGCTGAAAAACATTACCCACCCTCACTCTGCATAAACACACTCCATATACTTCAAGGATTGTTGGGTTGCCTGATGGATGAGAAACCCAAGGTTTAACAGATTACCATTATGCAAGTAACAACTTGCAGCTGTATCTTCCAGCTTCAACACATTACACCTCTACTAAAAGCAAAAGCTGCAGTTTGCCCTCTTTGGGGCTTCATTTACTGCCTCATTTCTAATTCCAGATAATCAGCTTCCAACAAAACTTGAAAGCCCCTGCTCTCTCATCAGGCAACAAAGGAAGCCAGATTGTCCTCCTGCACTGTACACATCTGCTTTGTACCGTGACTTCTATTAGCAGATTGTTGCTTAAGAAAAACAGACTGGCAATGAGAAACAGATCAGCAGCTTGACGTTTGTTCTACTTGTATAACCTCTCACAAACAGCCTCGCATTTACATGAAGGCAACAAACGTCTGCCCTATGCAAATACAAATATTAGATAATCCAAAAGCTGCAATGCTTTTCAAAAATTGGCTGAATGGATACAGAGAAACCAAACTAGACTGACGTTCAGATACTCTAGAATTTTGAAATGAAGTAATTTTATTTCTAAAAACCCATTTACAGTAAACTAATATTTAAATAGTGCTTTTGCAGTCAACAAATAAAGGTCATCAGTCCCTCTCTTAACAGAGTTCTTTGGTTGTCTACCAACACAAAATGCCACTGGGATCTTCTGAAAGCCCTTGTGGGCATCTTTTGGTGACACAGTTAAGCCACTCTATCAGCTACCTTCTTCAGAGGGGCTTATTTCCATTCATTCCTCCCTGCACAGACCAACTGGAAATGGTGCATTTTCGTAGCCAGTTTAACCCTGTGACACAGCTCACCATGGAGTGATTCCAGAGTCCCTGGATATATAAGAGAAAGAGCAGAAGCCCAGCTATGCATAGGAAGTCTTTAAGGGGAGGTTTGCCACCCTTGTGGCCTGGCTGTGCTGCTGAATGACATGCTCAGGCTAATGGATTCACACCTGCTCCTGCACAGAGCAATGTCCAGTGTGCGTAACTACATCGATTCCCACAAATGACAGTGATTAGACTGTATCCAGAGAAAAATTACACTTGTTCCACTGTTCCATGCTGCCGGAACATAGTGCTAAAGACCACTGTAGGAGGAAGTCAGAAGTGCTCTAGAACGCAGGAAAGCCCTTGAAGAAATAAGGGACTTGGACTTGAGACTAGAGAAGGACAATCCAAGGGAAGCTGTTTGGTGCACACTCACGTGTCAGAAAACAGCTCAAGGACCATGGGCATATATTACCAGAAGACAATAATCTCCCCCCAGTCTTGCAATTTTCTGACTACCTTTGAAGGATCACTCTAAGCAATAACAATAATGCTCAGGCTTAATGTTCTTTATGTTTGAATCTCAAAGCATGTATAAAGCTCAAAGTATGCTTTTGGACAAATAAGGAATTACTCTCCTAAAGATGAGATGAAGAATGCTTTGCTTATAAACTTTTTTTAATCCTCAGGTACAGATCTAGTTTGAAATTGCATTACTATATTCCAATACACACTTACAGGGGAAGAGAAACAGCAATTATTTTCCAAGAACATGACAATGAAAATATTTAACCTGTATTGCAATATAGTTTGTAAGACAAAACACCTGATCATTATCACTTACTCGTGCTATTGAGCAGATTCATTACAATAAACTATCCTGAACATACAGAAGTGGAAATTCACACTTATTTCCTATTGATAGTGTCACGGCAGTGAAGCTGAAAACTTAATATATCTAGATTTTTCAATACATGTAAAATATCATTACTTATTCATTCCACTAAATTTCTGTGAAACAGTAACAAACTCTCTTTCCCACCAAACGGCCTCAGGACCACAACAGTCAGTGTGAAAGCTGATGGACAGAGCAAAACCAGCAAATGCACACACAGTGTAACTCCTTTCCGGAGCATAACAGAGAAAACGGAACTGATAATCCCACAACTGCTTTCTGAAAAACCCCAAATCTTGCTTTTAGTTCTTGAACCATTTTTAGGAGAGCTGTGACTTATTCCTGGACCTTTAAAACACAGTGACACACTACTACTTGTCCTGTATCTGAGCACTGCAATTCCACTATTGATCCCATACCTGCAGTCAGTAATGCAGTATCTTCCACATTTTGTTTTTCCTTAAAAGGACAGCATGAAGAGGAGACAAGAACTCTAACTTGTTTGTGGCTGCCTTAATGAAAGTGACGTTTATTTTTGTAATCCATACCAGTGGAATTGACTTTAAAACATAGTCCAAGTTTGTATTATTTTAAACAGAATGCTCGTAATATGAATGAAGTTAAAAAGTTAGGATGGGAAAAGGCTAGAGCTACTCTTCTTCAGATAATACAGGACAGAATTGAAACAGCCATCAAAATCTAAATGAGTAGCCATGGCCTTGGAGAAACAGCTGCCACACCTACAGCGATAGCTCTAAGTCGAAAGCAAATCATTCTGTTCTTGCCCTGAACCTTTTTACTGGTTGTTACAAATGGATTAGCATTATACTTACAAAGTAATTGTAGCCCTTTCCAAGTGGAATAAGCAGGGGTTTCCTCCCTGACACTGTATCCTCTGTTCCTTGAAAAACTCACTCTTCAAACCTTAGTAATTTGTGACAGGAAAAAAAAAAATCCATAAAACTCAAAACAAGGGATTTGGGAAGAAATCCTGCAAGGAAAGGGGCAGGGGGGAAGACACTGACAATTTCTCAATGCTTCAAAGATTGGGTCAAAGTAACATAAGAAAAACTACAAGTCCAGCTCTTTCTCAGCCAGTTTCTCTCTCATAAAACTTTGGGGGAAAGCCCCGATGAGACAGACAGCAGCAGCAACGGGCCATTTTGCCAAAGATCGAACTAAGAAGCTGGCTGTAGCCTTCAGCTGTTTGCACGCACGCTCACGTTTGGGCTGGCAGCTGATGCGGGTATGTAGTCACTGCCTGTCTTTTGTTTTTAAGAACAAGGAGAAAACACATTTTTTCCCCCTCCCTTGTCTGGGAAACAGGAAATAGATTCTTATAAAGACTCTCCCACATACAGACTGGGCAGGAAAAAGGTGGAGTTTGGCAACATTAAGATTTGTTCTTCAAATGCAGACCCGTAATTATTCCAAGGTAAGCGACAGGATGGCTGGGCTTAGTAATGTTTACTCACTCCGGTGCTGCTCTTTTCAGCTGTATTCATATTTCATGCAGACTTACCCATAAATGTAAGAATCGGTTATTTTTACTTGAGTTTTCACGTGGTCAGACTCTTGCAGAGACTTTAGTTACCTTTACGCAAAGTCAACAAATGCAAAGAAATATGCTTTTTAAAATAACTGTAGAAGTTAATTAGTTCTTATGCTCCATATAAAGCAGCTAGACATCTTTATCCCTATTTTAGAAATGAGACTATACCATTTCAAGTGCAGAATATAGCTCCCCAGAGCACATGAAATATTCTACACCTCCACTTCAGAGTCCATAAGCTAGTGGCAATATTGTCTTTAGCTCAGGGGGAAGAAAAAAAATAAATCATTAGGACAGAAAAGCGTGTGAGTTTTCTAAAAATATCAGTCACATGGTAACTGTAACTTGTATGTCTGAAAGGATGACAGATCCTGTTGATCATACGTATTCTGGGTAGTAACAGGGAAAAAATTAGCAAGAACACAAAGGCTCTACATGGAACAAAAAAATCCAGAGTTGCTGGTTTGAAACTACCTGTGTATGAACTACCCAAAAAAATCCTAAAATAACTTACTACATCCAAAAAGTTAAGTATGTATCTGACTGCCTCTTTTTTTTTTTTTTCCCACTAGCCATAATCTGAATGTTTCTATGACCCACCTACATGGGAAATCCACAACCTATTCTATACAAGTACTGTAGAAGGCCTTTCTAGCCACTGTTTGGAAGGGAAACAACCACCATCCTCAGGAAAGAAGTTTGAAAAGTTGAATTGCGGGAGCAGCTGTGGATGATACAGAAGATGCTGAAAGAATACAATAATGATTGCCTATCCTCACTGGGTACCCAAGGCATATATGTAGTATGCCTTTTATTTCTATATGGGATGTCCTAGCCTACTCTTAAAATGCAAAATTTTGTGTAAGATTACTCTTCCTAACATGCTCTAAATTCATTCTAGGCTTAGAGCTTTTTAAAAGCTTTTCATCACACAGAGATAGCACAACTGGTAAAAAGCATTAACTTCTATCTAATTTGATGTGCTCAGTATCCAGTTCTTTTAGAGTTTATGCTGCCTATATTAAGAAAAGCCCTAACACTCATGGAGTGGTATTAATCAGCAGCTTTCAAAATGGTTTAAATCATGTTTTTCTTTTCTGTATCATGTGCCTCCAAGATAAATGTGCATCATATGCCTATAGCACATATTCCTCCATCATACCATACATACCATGACTACCAGCTCATGCCAGTGCATGAGCAACACATCCCCTCTATGGATTCCTCTCCATTCTCCATATGCCAAACCCCCCATCTCTCTACCAGTTCCAGGAGTCTCCAAGCATGAAAAGATGACCCAACAATTTTTCCAGCTTGTTGGCCAGAAACAATAGGCTCTCCTGCCTTGCTTTGTGCCATAGCTGTCTACCTTTTCTTCTCTATTTGTTGAGCCTTGGATCCACTTACGAGGAGAGGCAAGGAGCACACCATGGAGTTGGCTCCCATGTTAAAACAGAAAAGGGGACCAGTCCGGATTTAAGGGCAGGCAAGCTCTGCAAGAAACAAGCCACTCCCAGCACAACCTCCTCCAGCACTGAGGTGCAGGGCCCTATATGTAACACCTCTTACTGCACTGCTCCAAAGCTCCTGGTTTCCCATTCACTTCAGAAAATCATCAACACAAGTTTCAGAGTTTAAGGCATTTTCCAGAAGGCATTTTGTACCCTGTGACTAGAAAATGGCTGCAGAAAACTAATAAAAGATAATTTTCTTATCTCAAAACCTGAGTCCTCAGCATGTCACAAAACACAGCATATAACCCCACAAAAATATTTAATATGTAGTCAATGTAATTCCTCTACATGGTGTGCTATGAGCTAACAGTCATTACAAAAATTCCCTAACAAGCTCCATGAAGTCAAATTATCATGAAGAAACTATTAAATTCTCCTCCAAACTGCCACGTTACTGTATCAAGAATACAGCCATAACTAAAACTGTTTGGGAATGCAAAAATGTCTTCCAAAAGAATAGGTTCAACACTTTTGAGTAATGTAGCTGCGTGACTACCATGAAATAAAGCTCCCAAGCCAATAAAACCTGACATGTACATAAAGCCAGCCTGGTGCTGCCAGCTACCTAACATTCAGCATTAGCATCTTTCCTGCCAACACACACTGCTTCATTATCTTTAGCATCCATCGGCATTGCTGCTGTTCTCTTCCACAAAGAAGAAGTTAAAGAACTCCTTTTCTTTCAGCTGTGCTAGCAGCAGTAAGCAGAGCGCTGGTTTATCTTGCATCATTGGCAGGACAGAGCTTTGGGAATTGAAGAATTTTTAAAAAAAAATCATTAACAGGTTTTGCTTTATTTTTATTAGCTTTAGAGCTGAACATAATCAAGAGTCCTCTCAATATAGCTATGAGGGGAAAAAACCCTCACTTTACATCATCATTATTGTAGGTATGGTTTGACAGTAGGTAAGAGAAGAAGTCCCATTCTATTTTAAGGGAAAGCTTGAATTCACTGAAAAAGCTTTTAAAATGGCTATTTGTAATTTATCTGTTTCCTTATGATTTCACAGCACTATCCCATTAAAAAACCTCTAGTCTTCAGAGTATCTTAGGTGGAAGAAGCAGAAATAAACTGTTCATTGCATATCAAGTTACTGAATCTGCAATTCACAGTAACTGGTGTAAAGTTTTAGAGGTAATTTACTGCCTCTAACTACGATTAATGAGTTATAAATTGGGATATTGATAGTTCTAGAGTACAACAGATAAAACATACAGCTACTTTTAGTGGGCAATTCTTACCCTGCACATATAATACCTTCATTACAGCCTTGACCACACTATGTACCCAACAAAGCAGTTTACTTGGGCAAAGGTGGAGATGACATAGAAGGTGCTAAAAAAAAAACAACAAACAAACACACACAAAACAAAAACCAACCACCCCAACCTGAAAAGAAAAAAACAAACCCACATTAAGTGCCTGAAGTGTTTTGCTGTTCCCTGTCTTGGCCCCAGGTTATCAATGGAACAATATCTTCAAAATAATTGAGTAATACTCAAATCCTAGTAGGAACATTTATCACCACCTGAAATTCTGCGTAAGAGCAAGGATGACAGTTCCCTTGAATTAGTGCCACAACATTGTTTTGTATTAAGAGGTGAGACATTTCCAGTAAGTAAACATATATACTAGTGCGAGGAGGGAAAAAAAATAATAATAAGAAAAGATTCATACATCCAAGACCTGCAACGGCATATTATGAAGTTATGAATTAAATCTTTGCTTCTGGTACAGACTAATAAAATATTTGTGAAGGGTTACTGTTGGCTGCACATAGATAAGCTATTGGAATGAACATATAGTCTTGTAGGTTATTCTTTGATTTAAATATTTCCAGAGGTAAGGAGACTAAATGATCATACCAGTTTAAGGAGTCATATTAAAAGGGGAATCTTTCTGTGTCACAGTCTTACATTTTTATTTCTTCATATTTCTTCTTTATTTCACATAAACCCAAAGTTTTTCAGACTAAAATATCACCTGGCATAAAGTACTACCGTTTCAGAATTACATTACAAAATTATTCTACACTATATGCTCCACTGATCCGAATAGCTGGCTGATCAACAGGTTACCCCCAAAAAAGTTTATCTTTAAATATTTAAAGTCATCTGCAATATTCACCATGAAGGCGGCCCAGTTCCAAGTCCGTATTTGGTAACAGCTCTATTAATATAACAACAATGACTCAGTGCAAGTTCTAATGAAATCTTCTATTTAGAAGCATTATAATACTTTTCCCATATAAGGCTTACAGTTTAAATCTTTATGCATACATTAATAATGAATATAAAAATGCTTAAACTACTTTTGCCTGCTCACACATGAAAAAAAATCCCAAAGAAAACACATGTGAGATTATAAATCTTATGTTGTGGAATCAACACCATCAGAACAACCAGGCTGAATATAAAATGTTACAATAATAATACCCACAGCCTCTATAAAAGAAACACCACTCCTGAAGGCAACGATTAACTCAAAAAGTTCAAAATTACAATTCTAGCAGCAATTTGGTACTTTGCTCTGTATTTCCGTTTCCCTCTACTTCGCAAATGTACTGTCACCTTGTGTAAAATGGACAGTACCAGGACTGCCCAGGATACATAAATAATGCAAAAATGTGGTGGAATTGTTGCAAATTCTAAGTTCTTGTTACCAGACGATGACAGTGAGACTACCATCAGCCCTACTTCTTGCTTTCAAGACCCTTGTGGTTCATCATCACTCTCCTTCTGCAGCTTTTGACAGCTCAATACTCCTCTCCACAGTTCCTACAACTGCCCACATAGGTTCTCCCCCTATAAGCATCCTGCAGTCAGAACATCCTCAGATCTCAGTCTACATCCAAATGCACAACTGAAATGCCATTGATGCATATACTGCAGTAGCCTTCCTCCAAAAAAATTAAAAAAAAAAAAAGAACAAAATAACGGGTATTTTAATGACACGAGAAGCCACCTCACTGTAACTGAAGTATGCTGAATGAAAATCACTGTCAGCTTCAGCACATGGAAAAGCAAACCTGTAACTAGATGACAAATGAGCACAAAGGGTTATGGCTGGCCACAAAAGTACCAAGATCATCTTGAGTCAAGCAGAGTTCACTCAGCAGTGCTGACATGTTGCATCTTGACTTACATTTTTTGACACCATAAAACATTCTAAAGAAGACTCTCCAAAAATGGATTCCCAATCCAACAAGCACTGAAGTGGATAATCCACATTTGTCCTTAATCTGATAAATCTGTTCTACACTTTCCAAGAATAACAGCCTGTATTGCTACCCTTAGATTTTCCCTTTTTTCATGATAGAAACTGTGGCAATTTGGAAGGACTGTAAAGCAGTTCAAACAGCTGTTTCTCCTCAGATAAGACATTTGGGTGTTCATATTACTTCTGTCTGCCAGATGAGTTATTTCAATAGGCTTTCATGAGCTGTTTGTCACATCCTTTAATACTGTTTTTCCTATAATTGCAACAATACTCAATTAAAAAAAAAAATCCCAAACTTTCTGAAGCACACCTATGTCCTTTCCGATTTCTACTTTTTTGGGCAAAACAAACATAAGATATTACTCTTCCTTGTTGGCTTGCTTTGCGTCAGTACAAGATGGAAGAACACAAGAAAAATAAATTCTTGTTCAATTTCAGTGCTTGGCTCAAAATCAAGACTCATTAGTTTAAAGTAGTGGTTTGGAGCAGAGGAAACAGATCTTGGAGCCAACAACATTTTATCAGAGTCAGTTGAGCATCCATTAATCATCAAGACTATCCCAAGCATTTTGTCCCTGTCCAACTTGAATTTGTTTCAAGGCACTGGTTACTTCTGACTTTGATTATATACAATCACCTTTGTGTACACAGAGTCCTGAGATGAATGCAGAAAAAAATCCCAACTATCTCCAAGCAGAGGGAAAGTCAAAGAGCATTTTCAGAAGGGCCATTTTCGGCCCCTGGCAGGAGAAGGGAGATGTCTTACTATTTGAATTCTCAGTTGAAAGACCAACATCATAAGTTAAACACAAACGTTTCAAGAAGATTGAACAAGTGTTCTTCAGCAGCACAGCCACTGACTGTGATGCCAGATGCAAACACTACATTTTCAAAATTATCACCACTGCCAGATTTCAAAACGCATGATCTAGCTATGTTCCTTTGGCACTTAGAAACATTCCACGAAAACATGCCCCACAGAGGTTATTCAGTGGCGCAGTCAGGTAGAGTAAGAATGAGAAGATAAAGATTAATTAATTAACATTTAAACAATTTACTTTGTGCTACAAGACCAGTTGAGGGAAAGGATGTCACCCAGAGGGACCTGGAAACACCCAAGAAACGGGCCCACATGAACCTCACGAGATTCAATACAGCCAAGTACAGGGTCCTGTATCCATGTCAGGACAACCCCTAGTTGAGAGCAGCCCTGATGAGAGGGACTTGGGGGTACTGGTGGATGACAAGCTCAACGTGACCCAGCAATGGACGCTTGCAGCCCAGAAAGCCAACCTTATTGTGGGCTGCATCAAAATAAGCCTGGCCAGCAGATCTAGGGAGGTGATTCTACCCCTCTACTCTGCTCTTGTGAGACCTCACCTGGAGTACTGTGTCCAGCTCTGGAGCCCTCAGCACAGGAAAGACATAGACCTGGCTGGAGCAGATCCAGAGGAGGGCCACAAAGATAATTCGAGGGCTTGAACACCTCACCTATAAGGGCAGGCTGAGGGAGTTGGAGGAGAGACCTCGTAGCAGCCATTCAGTACTTAAAGGGGACCTACAGAAAAGACAGGGAAAAACCTTTTAGCAGGTCCTGTTGCAACAGGGGACAAGGGGTAATGGCTTTAAGCTAGAAGAGGGTAGACTTAGTCTAAATATAAGGAAGAAATTGTTTATGCTGAGGGTGGTAAAATATTGAAACAGGTTGCCCAGAGAGGTGGTGGATGTCCCATCCCTGGAAACAATCACAGTCAGGTTAGACGGGGCTCTGAACAACCTGCTCTAGTTGAAGATGTTCTTGCTTTAGAGGAATTAGGACTAGGTGATCTTTAAAGGTCTCTCCCAACCCATACTAGTTTGTTTCAACAAATAACCTCTTGCATATGCTGTTCAGTTTCCCTCACTGTGAGTTTAGGATGGCTGCTAAGCAGAAGTTACAGAGATAATTTCTTACTTTTAGCAGTGTTCTTCAGGCAATTGTCAAGCTTCTAAGCCTGCATTTATTTAGAAAATATTGCTGACCAAGTGTACGCTGCACAGCCCTGTAAAAATTGCCATGCCAAGCAGAGGAGAGTGATAAGGCATCACGTGGCTCACTGACCAGGGTCATCAGAAATCCCAACTCAGGTACAGCTTTACTTAGTAGACTGTTTACTAGTATATCCTATGATATTTGAAGCAAGGTCAGCAAGTTGTCAGCCGTCCAAAGCAGTTCTTCACTTCTACAATTGCACGATTTACTTAACACTGCAGCAAAGCTTTCCTCCAGAGGGCATGGCCATTGTGAAGGTAAACCAGCATGGGCATGGTTCTGTCTGAACCACTACAAAGGTTACAGGAATGCGTAGGCCCATACATTATTACTTCTTTTAAAAGCACAGGAAGCTTAGATCACACCACCAAAGTTCAAGCTGCATATTTGTTTCGGGCGGGTTGAGGCCATATCTTGCGAAATGCGTGCTTGGATTTACACCCTTCCTTAAACTTAAGTCATTAGGAGAAAAAGAGGAAATAGGTGTGTAATAAACAATATTTTTTACTTCACACCTTACCACTGTTTATAGTGACCTATACTGACCATCTGTAATTCCAATTGCTAAAGGGACGAAAAGACCAAAAAAATAGCATATGCAAAGACAAAAGGTGATGCTGAGATTATTACAGTACCATTGCATTTTTTACTGTCAATAAACACAGCACCAAGCAAATAAAGGGGTATCTCCCAAGTTAAGATGACCTTCAAAAGTGATTATGAAAAAACCTCAAACTTTGCAATGTAAAGAAATATAATCGGCGCTCTGCAGGTTAGCACATAACAGCAAAGCTGACTTAACAACATTGTCAAAGAGATGCTGGCAGGTAAGATTTCTACCTCAGTCTCAGGAAGATAAGGTAGGTCTCCTAACTTGGTGTCCTCTGATGAATCTCAGACCCCTTTATCTCCACAAACATTATACAACCATTGCCTGCTTCAAAAGGCAAGAGCAAACATGCCCATGTCCAGCGAGACCTGCTCAAAGAACATCCATGAATCCCTGTTTCTAAGTGAAACTCTGTATTTTACAAGCGTTTCCAGTTCATGTGTACAATTCTTACGCTAGTATCATCTGAGATACCATGGAATGGGAAAAAGGTTAGGCAAGGGAAGCTTTTTGCTGGTATTAGGTTTGAAAAGCTTTTCAAGTATCTTAACTCCCCTTGTAGTTTTTCACCTCATTTATAAGTTTAAAAGTGCAATGAGAGCCTGACCAAATCATATCCAAGAAAAAATTCATTATTGCAGTGACTTTTGCTACAGCTCCTTGTTTACAACCAAATTAAAAACAAGAATCAAGGTTTTCCTGAAAATGTAATCAAATATCTGCAGTTTTGGGGAGTACCTTCTGGTATCAAAGGGAATGGAAAAATGAGGATCTTTAGGCAAACAATGTAATGTTCTTCACATAACCCCTGTATCCTAGAGACTGGGCTTCTCCAATCACCCTTTTTCATTGCCTCATCCAAGATACCAGCATCACCTAAACTAAAAACACTGTCTAGAGCTTGATAAACCAATCTCCAAGAACCTAATGAGCTAGGCATAGTTTATTTACTTTAAGAACATCTGTATGCAGTATATAAGGACAACAAATTCCACTTTCATTTTAAAAAGTTGAGGGTTTAAACAGAATTTGTATTTTCCTTCACAAATGCTGTTACACCCTTTCCTGTGAATTTCCTGCAAGCTCAACAGCTCCAGTTTACAAAGTAAGATTCAATGCATTAGGAATGTTCCAAACAAAGTGGCTTTTGATGTAAAGAACTCCCTCCTATTGGTCTTAATGCACAACCTCTTATGTTTTTACATTATTAAAGAGTTGGATTCAGAATTTATCGCTATACTCTGAACATACTGATTATCTTGCAGTATCCACGTTTGGCTGTACAAACCATCTGCCTTTTTTGCTTTTGTTTTCTCTCGCTCTCTTTTTTTTTATTTTTTTAAGTAAGAGAAGGTGGGTTTACTACCCTGTAAACAGTAATCCCACAGTAACAATATGCTCCCCATGTGCAGGTACCTGCTCCAGCAGTGTTTGTATTTGCCCTACAACATTCCACCCCAATGAGCTCCTCTCTCCTGAAGTGACCTGCGCAACAGGGTGCTGCTCCACCTGACACATGGAACATGCTGTCCCAAACAAAAACCCCTAAAGATCAAAACAAGCCTTTCTGCTGACATGCCAGAAGTTTAGGCTAAACAGGAAAACATACTTGAAGCTCTTTTTCCATTACCTTGCATTATTAAACCGTCTAGGCAAGAGATAAACATAAAAGGAATTTCTTTAATTAGATAAATTCACTCCTCAGCATCTGCTGTTTAATAGCGCAAAACACATCAGCAGGTTAGAATCAGATAATACTGGAGTCTCCCACGAACTCACAGTTGAAGCTTCTTTTTCACGCAAGCATTTAGGTGCCACTAGTTTTACTCACGGTAATACAACACTTCCAGTTAAATGCTTGCTGTAAAATGTAATGCCAGGTATGCACTGGGCCACAACAAGTGAAATTCCTTAAAATGATTATGCAGCGTCTTGCAAGTTAGAACAACACAGAACAGATGCACAGGGTGATCTTGCACAACCTATTTCCCTGAAGTTCTATACCACACATTCATTTTTAATAAACTTCAAATCAATTAAAGATTGTGTTTCCCGTAAGTAAATTCTAAAAAATTTCTTTCACATAGGCAATATTAATTAAGTTTACATTTTTGGCACTATTTCTTAAGTGACTCTCTAAGATAATCTCTCAGAGGGTCAAAAGCCTCTGCCAAAAAAACAAGTTAATGCTGATATATTCTTAACCTCTATCTACAACAAACTCAATCCCATTGAGTGAGAAACACATCTTGCAGTCTAAAACCAAATACTGTAAGATAGTAACTTTCAATTATGTTTGATTTTACAGTTGGATGATGGAGTTTTTATTACAGTTATGAAAAAAAAAAAAACCATAAGCATAAGCCAGGAAGATGTTAGCATCCACCTACTTTGACATTAAAAAAGAAACCTAATCCAAATCTAATTTTGTTTTTTTTTAAATCAAATTTAAATATATGCTGGAAAAGTTCAGGACCCTTCTCAGTTGCATTGTGCAAGCCAGTACACACAAAACCACAGCAGATCAGCGTAACGACACTGCCAAAGTATTTCCTATCTGATCTACTTGCACTGCTATATGTCTGTCTCGTGCAGAGATCGCCAATTAAGTGTGCAATGGACCATAAGTTTAAAGCAACTATGCAGCTTTGGACTGGTCTGCACACTTGTGCTCTGAAATATAACTGGGCTTTTCAGGAATGCAGCACTAAGCCAATTGCAGCATGAAGCACTTCTCACAATGCCTTACTCAGGACAGAAGGTTAAATGCAGCAGCAAAGTAAAATGACAGTCCTGAGACTGACATATTTGTCAAGTCACCTGCCAGCTACTAATGAAGAGTTAACACAGTGCTGTGGAAGTGCGAGTCCTCATCAGTTCAGGTACGCTGTGCTGAGAAATAAAACTTGCGTCGTCATGCAAAGACATACAAGAATTTGCTTTAGAGAAATCAAATGCAATTATATAAAAAAAAAGTTTTCACTTACTTTCAATTTATTACATAAGATTCTTTAAACAAGGAATATCTAGTTAGTCACTATCTTTACAGTAACTACATTCTCTGTTACTGAGAGGATTTAACAGCAGAGAGGAAAAAAATGTATTTTTAAAACTCAAAACTAGTAAAGTAACTCAGAGTAGTTTAAAGTACTTGAAACTACTTTAACTTTTTAGATTGATTAAATTTAAAGTAATTTGTATTCCCTATCAGGAGCATCATATTTAATGACTTTAGTTCTTGTTTGTATCAAAAGCATGGGCTGTTTGTTGGCAAATGCTTAAAATAATTACCACAGCCATCTCTTCAGGAATCACACAGTTCCCAATGCTCCGGTGCCTTTACTGAGCACATCCATTTTTTCATTTTAACACACAGACAATTGTAACCCACCCCCACCAAACGCACACACGCTAAAAGCAAGTCTAACAAAATGTAGAGAAAAGCAGGCTAAACAAGCCGCATATTTCATATGCTGCAATCCTCCACTCTTCTTGAGACAAAAGACTTGGTCATTATTTCGTGTGCCCCGTCCCTAGAAGGAAAAATAAAGGCTTCCGTTTTCATGCAGTTTTAATGATGAAGATTCGAAAGAGGATGCAGGCTCTTTCTTACCCATTCAGTGTGTACGAACCATTCCTCTTGAGTCTCATACTGGCAGATAAGAATCTTAGGAAAAAATCCAGAATGAGGTGGTTTGTCCTCTGCTAGCCCAGAACACAGGCACCTGTTTGGTGGTTGCGCTTTTTGTTCACCAGGGGATCTCTTTCCTGTTTCTCTGAGTCATCAGCGAGGAACAATGTGAAACCGGCACCAGAGCCACCGAGCAGGAAGCCCAGAGGAAACTGCCTGTAGCCAAACAAGAGTCTGGAGGTGTAAAACCTCTGCAACACACCTCGGGCAATATTTTGAAGCCCACCAAGGAAAAGTAGCAAAAATTCACGGAGTCGGGGTTTTTATAAAGTACCTTAACTACTCCCTGCATGTGAAAGAATAAGTCTTGCAGGAAGCTGTGTTTTATTGGTGAGCTGCTCTTCTGCCAATTAGCCTGAAAGCAACTTCAGATCTATTCCCTCCTTCTGGCGAGCCCTGCTGTGACTATCACTCACATATCCAGCACAACCCCCAGAGCACAAAACAACTAAACAACCACCACTAAGTAACAAATACTCAGACCTTTTTTTTCCCCCCCCTGCCCCTAATATGAAGTTGGAAACTACACACGTGGAAAGAGACACACAAGTAGCGATTATTTTCCTTGTAGAAAGTTAAAAACAGGCAGAACTAAAGTCACACTCGAAAGCTACAGGGAAAAATATCCCCCAGCAGTTCAGGGCTGGGCAGGCTGCCCTGCATAAATCACACCACCACACTGTCTCCGATGAGGCTGCTTCCCTTTCTGTTCACCCTACCATTCCCTGATAGCTGAGAACTAAACAGCTGCACGGCTAAATGTCTGGACCAGAGAGCTGAATCTATCATACAAAGCAAAAATTACTGCAGATAACTGTTGACCACTTACTGTCTGTAAATTAACACTGACTCAAGTAATAAATCACACGAGCATTTTTAACAATGGATGTTGAAATGACAGTCGCTTGTGGCCCCAGTGAAACTAGGATAATGGGAAAAACTGCACACTAGCCAAATACAGAGATTAAATATTCACTATCTAAACAGAGGGAAGCAATGAGTAGGGTCCTGCAGAATTCTGGCTTGAGTATATTATTCTGTATTTTAGTGCCCCAAATGCCTAAAGACAATATGTTTGTCAAGCTGAATTTTCACCTTGATCCCATCTAAGCATTGTTCTTTCAGATTTGTCTTCTGAAAATTTCACAATTATAGAAAGCCAGCCAAAAAATAGGAGAATTACTTAATTTCTTTCTAGGTGCCTGAGTTTATACAGTTAGGTGTAGTTAAGTATACCTGCGTAGGGACAGATTAGATCACAAATGTAGAGAGAAAAAAGGGTAATAATGAATTACAGGCCGAAATCAACAATGTTGTACTGTTAATAAAAGGCAATGAGATTGGGCTGTACAAGTGTGCTGCATCTGCAAGATAGAAAGTAATTCTCAGCATTTATAAGGCCCCATCTGGAACACTGTGCCCAACCCTTGGCACCCCAGTTGAAGACAGATGTAGAATTAGATAATATTCTTCTTGGTGCTCCATCTATCTCACAGATGAGAAAACTGAAGGAGGAAAACAACATTTCAACTTCCAAGAATGTATAACACTGCTGTAAAGAGAAAGGAAACAAAATGGTCTTCCTGCTCTAGCTATCACAAAGTGGCTTGAATTAAGCAAGAAATAAACTAGATTAGTATTATTATTTTTTAAGTTCTTTGGTTTGCTTGGCTGCTTTTTTGTTTGTTTTATAAGTACAGGAACAGAGTGTCCAAGAATGTTCTTTGAGATGATTTTCCTCCTGAGCTGAGGAGCAACTAGGTGACCCTTACAGGTCTTTCTCATCCCCAGATTTCTATTATTTGCTTCCATTACCAGCTGGAAAAAAAGAATGAAAATTTTACCATGAAAATGTAACCAGAGGAGACAAACTAGCTCAAGTCAAACCAGACTACAGCATGCCTTAGGGTTCTTTTTTTGGTTTGGTTTGTTTGTTGTTTTTTTTTTTTCCCCCTCAAAGTAAGTTATACTGGTCAGGACTGTGAGCAGATCAAATACACTACCACCATAGTGGTGGCAGCACTCTGCTTTTATAATATACATCATTGGAAAGCATTACACTTCATTTACTTTTCAACCATCAACTTTGCAATGATTCTGCCTATGTCCTGGGTAGTAGGGCTTCTTTCTTCCAGTTGCTACGATCACGCCCCATTGTCCCCTAAGAATTAATTTTTGCTCATTATAGCCAAAAGTTAGGTCTCTGCAGGCAGCTACCTACCAGTGCTGGATAAAAGAGACACGTTCTTGGAAGCTTACCAAAGAACACTAGGATGATTAATTTGATTAATCATTTAGTGAAGAAAAAATAATTAAAGCTAATAAGTAAAAAATTTTACATAAACATCATTTGTGTAAACCCAGAATCAGAAATGGAACTCTGTTTTTTTCATGGAAGCAAAGATTTCTGGGGAAAAGTTTCTGGAGAGGTGGTCTTAAATTCAACCTCAGAATCACAGAAACATAGAATGGTTAGAGTTGGAAGGGACCTTTAAAGATCATCAAGTTCCAACCCCCCTGCCACGGGCAGGGACACCTCCCACTAGAGCAGGTTGCTCAAAGCCCCATCCAGCCCGGCCTTAAATACTTCCAGGGATGGGGCATCCACAACTTCTCTGGACAACCTGTTCCAGTGTCTCACCACCCTCACAGTAAAGGTTTTTTTCCTAATATCTAATCTAAATCTCCCCCATTCCAGTTTAAAACCATTACCCCTTGTCCTATCACTACACTTACTGACAAAGAGTCCCTCTATGTTATGTCTTCACTTTTAATCTAAATAAATCACTCCCCACTGAAAAGGTGCACATCTGACAGTATAAATAAAGCGTGCATGACACTGGGTTTTTGGAGGTATCTACTAATTGACATTGGAAGTGCACCAGCAATACGGAACACAGAAGCTATCATGAGGTGGTATGTGATGGCTGTTACTTTAATAGCAATTAAGTCCTATTCTAAACTGGAAAATCACAATTTTTGTAATTTAAAAAGCATATTTTCTGAAGTTTATTTTGTGGGGTTTTTTTTAAAGCGTCTTTCTGGATGAAAAAAGTAGGTGATGCACACACAGAATTTTCTGAGCATTTTGGTTTTACGAGCTAATTCCTTAAAGATAAATTTGATTATTCTGTGGCTGCAAGCAGCTGCTGTTTTTTCCCAACTCCACTTCTGCGGAACGACATCAACGCTTTTTTCTTTTTCACTTCCCCATGCTCTTTCAGAGATTACAGCAGCACAAGGGTATGTGTTCTTTAACATCTCCATCTGAAAGCTATTATAGGAAACCAGCAACTAAATATAAACTGTCCAATAGGAGCCAGAGGCAGCCACATTGATGCTGGGATCCCAAAATGCTATCATGGGCAAAAGAACTTACCACAGAAACACAGTGAAAGCCTGCTTGCCAACATAACTGCTTCAGAAACAATGAATTCCTGCTTCAGAGAGGCCTTCTGGAGAAATGTGTTTGGTTAAAGATTAAAAATGTCCTTTATTTCTCATACACATGAAAATAAGATTATAAACTTGCTGCAGCAGGCAACTCAATGTATATAGCATGCTGCTTCACCATAATCTCCTACTGTCTTTTCAGTGAGCTGCACCTAAAGAAATCCTTTTCTTCTCTCTCTCCCTACACGTACACATTCCAGAGAGCACACACAAGCTGAATCATCATTACTGTGGTGAAAACACATCGGAGGAGGGAAAGCATTTTTGTGTCTCCCTAAGATCCCTTCTGACAAATGAAACATTCTTACAGCCCACTTCTCTTTTATTCCTTTCCCAAGCAGAATCCATAAACTTTAGCATGGATTATTTGTTCCCAGCCTAAACATTCATCCAACTACTGCTCTGCTTCTGAAAGGAGTTTCAACAGGACCGTTTGGCGCAGTTATTCTGGACGTTAGCTCCAAGTACAGTTATTTAGATAAGAGAAATTAGTATGGCTGATTTACCATTTTCAAACATCTCCCAGCCACCCTGTGCTTTGAAAACGGCATTAAAAGATCTCAGTTTCAATTACTACTTTTTAAAAAAAAAATAAAAATCTCCATTTAATAAGGAAATGTACACGTTAAGTAAAAAGCTGGGTACAGAAGAGAATAGCTAGTCCTCTACTACTTGGAAAGACTTACAGTACACTCAGAGTTTAATTATTCATCCAGGGGAAGTTTTGCATATGAATGAAACATCCTTCTACATCTGAAAGGAAACACTCACTAGCAACCTCAGTTCTCAACATCTGGTCAGGAAAAAAAGGAGACAGTGTGCCCATGTGTACCCTAATTTCCAGAGTGATGACTTTTTCACAAGGGCTAAAGTTATTTCTGTAGCATTTAATGTTATTTTATACATGTATACTTGACCCATTCCCCCCAATAGTTATATAAAAAAAAAAATCTTTCTTCTGGAAAATACACATTAACCTAATGCTTAGCCTTATTTTCTACTGTCTTGCAACATAACTTGTACTTAAGGGCTGGCCAAGTTAAGTCCCAAGATAAAACAATGAAACACTGAATTGTTACAAGAAACAAATTTGAGTCTACTTTTCTGGTCTAATTATACACTTACAGCACTTTATATTAGTTCATATATCTCACAGGGACCCAAACAACAAGTCAGTCAGGTTCACTATACTTCTGCTTATCTACTTCGCTAATGCAGGTTGAATTTAAACACCGATACTAGATAAATCTGCTTACAGGTCAGTATCAACTATTGCTGGATAGGGAATGAAAAGAGGAGGAGAAGCTCAGCAAAATTGATTGATTTTGAAACATTGAAACAAATGTTTTCCCCAAATTCTGTTAATTCATCCTGCAGACGAAGATACTGCTGCCTCAGCTTCAGAGCTAAAGGGATTTCTTTGCCAAAGCTGTAAAGAAATCCCATTTCAGTGGGCTTTTGGCTCAGCATTGAAAAAAAAAAACAAACCCAAAACCTGGTGTGGGGACATGACAACAGTCAAAATACAAATGAAAGCTGTAACACATTCCATATATACAAACAGAAAGCTGTAACAAGAGAAGTCTTTAATTTGCTTTTTAAGAGAAGATCATATTAAATGAATACAACAGCCAGTCCTGATATAAGGCAAAGATGACAGCAGCACTGAAAGGGTTATTGCAAGCACTTCATAATAAGCAAAACAGGACAGTGTTGGAGAAAGTTACAGAACTGAAATAACAGAAAAGCAATCCGCCTGGAAACGGAAAAGGGTGGGTGAGCAGTCTCTACCGGAGGAGGGCAAAAGCCAGGGTTTATAAATTTAGAAAAAAAATACACACCCACACAAAACTTCTCAAGTAAGGGGTGGGGGAGTATGAGAGGGCAGGGAGATCACACAACATTTTACAAGACTTCCATATAAATTTTGCCTAATCATTCTTAATGGACATCTGCCCATGGCTTAGTGCAAGACCGACCAAGCTTTCAAGATGTGCCAGACTGTCTGAAACACAAACCTTTGGCACACCGCCTGCTTCGATCCCCCACTTCGGGCAGTTTCTTGGAGGTAGGCTTGGAGCAAATGAACACGGAGAGATCAGTCTTTGGAAGGGCTCTCCAAAAGCATTAATATAATGCAGGTTAGGTATCAGACTGTGCAGTGCTCAACTGCTTTACTTTTACCTTAAACAATTTCTAGATTTTAAAAACACACACAGCTAGACAACAATTTAATAATTAGTTTCAGTGTTAAAGAGAAGTCCTTACACAGGGTTGCAATACCGTGGAAAAGAAATTTTTCAGTGAGAGATGGAAGTTACCCTCATTCACACAGATGGGCATTAAGGCCAGCCACGTGGACAACAGTTATTTATGTAACTGTGGTAAAGGGCTGCAGAGCATGAAGACCCCCATTCAGATCAGCCCCCAAAACTTTGTCCATCTTAAAGGAAGGCTCATAGAGTAACAGAATAAAGAGTAAGAGAAGAGTGATGTTCTTGGCAAGAGCAGCAAGCAGGTAATTTAGAGCAGGCACTGCCCCTTCAGTCCAAGAACAGGAAACAACTGTATGATTTACCAAAACGCCCCACCCAAGAAGTCCCAGTCGGTATAAAAGTCTCTGCTGCAAAATTTAGCTAATGATACAATCCAGGAGAAGTCTGGAAGTACCACAGAGGGAGAATGGGAGAGAAATTTCTGAGAAAGGAGACTCTTGCTAAAATTAACTACACACAATCAGGCACGTACAAATCCCTAGCGCCTATAAAACAGGCAAAAAGAAAAAGTAGTTGTTTTCTACTGCAGAACTAGCTTCTTTTCTTTGTTCTGTTTTCCTTTTTTTCCCACCCCCCTCAATTTAGCTAAGTGGTCTCACATTAAGGTGCTAGAAGCTACAAGCAACTTTTAGTAGTTTAGAACTAGAGCGGGTTTGTTAATAAAGAAGCTATGAAGCAGTACCAGATTCCGATACAGAAAGTTGGCATTCCACAAGTGAATCTTCTGTTTCCTTTAGCAAAGGAAAGGATGAAGAGTTCTTGACATATTAAAGAGGGGCTGTAATTCTCATCAAACACAGAACAAATCATTAAAATCAAGAGATATAAAGAAATACAATTGGATAACACAAGTATACATTTTATAATTTATAAATGTAAGTAGTGGGGGTGAGAGGGTGGACCCTAAAGATTAGCAAAAAAACCCTGTAGTGTCAAACACTTACATTACAGGAAGATAGCTAAATCAGAAGCTGTAAACTAACCAATTTCTAACTGGTATGAAAAAAGGAGAAAAATGGAAAATTGAACATTTCAGAATAAATTCTGATCATAAAAATCATCAACCTGCACTTGGAAAGTCACTTATCACTTTATATGATAGTAAATTAATTGTCATCTGTGTGAATATCTATCTCAAAACAAATAATTTTTTTTTCCAGAATGTTCTGTACTTCTAAATTAATGCACATAATTAAACTGTTTCTGTGAAATTAAGACTGAAAAATATCATGCATGTCAATGGCAAAGGCAGCAGCATAAATCACCTGAACACCAGCTTTTTAGGTGATCCTAACAAAGGTCTTGCAAAATTGGACTTCAGCTGCTGCTGCACAGGGTTTTGCAAGATCCTAAATGTTCAACAAAAAGAAAAAAAAGAAAAAGAAAAAGAAAACCACCTTGTAGACTAGTCATGGGTATCTCCTAATCACTGTCCTACAAACAAAGTCCCAGAATCTGGACCTTATATTTGAGGACATCAGAACATTAACTAAGATTTATTTAGCACTTTCGGAAATTATTATATTACTTCAGAAAAAAAGCCCTCAATCCCTGCAACCTGTGTCATCTCAGTGACTGCTACAGTCATTAGACAGAAAAACCCAGAAGGAAACAGCTATAAAGTGAAGCAGATAAAAGGAAATGTGGTTTGGAAACAGAATCAAAATCTCACTGCTGTTTCCGTCTTTCTCCACTATTGAGGATAAGACATGCAGGGCACCATCTGTACTGTGTATTTTCATTACTCGCTAGAGGCACAGCAGTGAACGTGAAGTAAAACTCCACTCAAGCCAGAATACCAGACTTTCCGTATCAGATAGCTGGTAGCTATAAATGCTAGGCCCCTTGACACTTAAATGGTTTAACGCCAGGAATGAAGACTCTGCTACATCTACCAGTTAGTTCATGTCTTCTAGTTTGGCATCTCCTTTCCCCAAAGTATAAAATGGCAGTAGTGACACTTCAGGAACCACCTGGCCAGTCAGAAACTGAGAAGATACAAAATCTAGGGTTTATGAGTTGAAGCGACTCATGTAAAACCAGGCACCAAATGAAAGCATAACATAATTCAGAAATCCTCAGCTCTCAATTCAAACCTCACTGCTTATGCCTCATGCCTTTCAAAATACCTCTTACAAGAGAGAAGCTGCATTTCAGTTCTGAATAACTGCCCTTCACTCTCTCATCTTTGCACATACATACTTTCTCTAAAGATTTTTGTTGAACAGGGACTTCAGCTCTCAAGACAAAATTGTAGGCAAAGCCTGGTTACTAACTTTATATGCTACCCTTCTCAAGTCAGAAGATAAAATTAAGAAATTGTACACCCACCACTAAATTTCATCCAAATTTTTTACAACTGCTGCTTGGCCACATTTCTGATTTATTCAGAAGCAGTCAGTCTAGCTTATGTAATAGGAAAATCTACAATCCAAGGCAATCCTTAACTCCTCATTTACATAATTTATCCCATCTCTATATGTAATCTTAAATCCTAAAAGTGTTCAACCTAGGAAGCTGATATACTTCAGTAGCCAACAGATCTGGGAGAACAAAGCAAAATAACCCTATTTTGGGAATGAAACATTTTCTTCATGATAAAAGATGGAGTAACTCAATGTTAAAAGCAGAACTTCTAAGCTACCACCAAAATCTTTATCCTTTTACTGTGTCATTACCTTGGAGGATGACTCAAGGGAAATTAGTAATCTTGCTGCAAAGACTCAGGTTAGATGAGAGAACCAATTTTTGGCTGAAAAAGAATATCCAAGGGGCAACTGAGCTTAGAGTTGAAAACTTGACTGCAAAATTAATGAAGTCATAAAACTTCACATGACAGGTCAGAGATTCCTCAAAACCATTGTGCTTTTCAGGTGGTATCACCTTTCCATTTGAAAGGATCTTGAGTGTTCCTGGAAGATTTTAACCATCATCAGCTTCGCCTCACATACACCCTCATGTGCACATATGACGGTCAAATTATTTATTTTTCCTTCAAGTATGTTGAAGGGTACACATCTTATATAGCCCACTGATTCCTCAGAAGAAGTTTACCAAATTAGCCTGTTTGCTTAAGATTGCGCTTGTGTCATGCTTCCCTTTATGGATTCCATCTTTACTTCTTCCAGGATTCAAAAGGAATACTAAGACTGTAGTCATATGTTTTACCCTATCTAGTTGTAGTCACCATACACCTTTATAAGAGTATAGCTTCATTAACTGCTGTGGGTGAAACATGAGCCTGATGATCACAGAAGTTGGGAACTTATTTTCAAGAGGAGCTTGGGTACCTGTTTGAACTGTTCCTGCTACACACACCCTTCCATAGAATTTAAGCGTACACACTAGGGATTTAACCTAAATCTTGGATGTATAAAGCACACTGCTTAGGCTCGCAATTACAGAGTTGTTGGGTTTACATTTATGATTCAGAAGAATGAATCCAAAAGCCAACCCACTCTAAACATATCTTTGCTTTCCTGACAGATGCGCAAAGAAAAGCCTGCACCACAAATTGAGAAGGGAGATTCTCCTTACATGCTATTCTGGGGTATCTACTATTTAACTAATGTTTTGCTATTGTTGTTATTATTTATTTTGCTTGGATATTTAATCCAAGTTAATTTTGCTTGAAGTTACTGAGCTACAGTAATAAAAGCAGTCTTGCCTGCAATGATGTGAACAGGACCCAAGCAAAAACTATACTAATTAGCATACAATTTTCAAAGGTCAATTATCCCATCATTAGCCCAGCCATTTACATCTTTGCAGTGTGGAGTACTCTCCAGTGTTGGACAGTGAAATGGAACAAAAATGGATTAAATTACTTGGGGTCAAATAGTACAGTGTGTGCTGAGTGAGAGTTTAAACTCTGGTAGCTTAATTAGCTTGTGATGGGCCATTTTCACACTATGCCCTTGTCCAGCTGATACTGTCTTCTGTCAGATGTTTAAAGAGATAAAGCAAACTTATCTACAAAGAAATGTTACCATACTGTGAGTAAATATAATTTCTTTAGCTTAAAAAAAAAAAAGAGTAAAGGACTGATTAGCAAAAAATGTCTATCTTTGCAGTCACATAATTTAAAACTGAGAACATACAGAATAATCAGCAGCTATCCCTGTCGTGTCTAGAAGCAAAAGCAAAAAATATTAAGACACAGTACTGTTTGTCCTAAACCTGCTTCTAGTTCAATATTCAAAATTTTAAAAAGTATAGAGTCAAAGCTACTTTTAAGGGATATCACCAGTGTAATTAAATAAAGGGTTTCCCTGCCTCCCTCTCCTCCCTCCCCGGCCCACCAGATTTTAGCTGCATGGTAAATAACCAAAAAGATACATGCTGAAGCAATTTTGGGTATGCATTGTCAAGCAACTCAAGTCTCAAAATACAACAGTTAAAGACTGCAGACCTTAAAGCAGCTTTGTTGCACATATGGATTGTAAACCATTTTTGAAAGCTAATTTCTGTACTTCAAAACTATCATCTTCAAACCCTGGAAGTGTATAAACACATGCAATTCTGGATCCATAACAGCCTCTTTTACCACTCTGTTTCAGTACTGACATACGTGAGCATCTTTATGATGACATTTGCTCTGCCAGCCTAGACAAGCGAACTGGGCAGAGGATTGCTAGGTTCAGCTCCAGGTGATGAAAGAAGGAAACCTCTAATAACTGGAAACCTTTCTGCCTCCAGCAAAGCTGGCATTTCTCCCTCTACCTATCCAGCTTTCCCCCTATCTGGAATTTGCAAGCATACTCAACTCTATGATTGTATTTAACCTTTATATTGTACTCTCCTTTACATCTTCACTTCAAGCTCCTGCGTCAGCACAAGATTCTTCAGTTTTTCAGGTGCCCATCTGACAACTGAAAGTGCCTATGAAGACACAGTACAAAGCAAACTTCGCTGTGCATGACTTCAGCAGCTTTGACCTGCCTTTTGTTCCAAACTGCAACCCTCATTTCTTTTTTCCAGCTACTCCAAATTTCTTAAGAAGAGTATTTTTAAAGGTTAGCAGAGCTCTCCATTACAAATTAAATTCAGACCCAAGGAGTCACCAGAACAGATACTGCATTCCCAGAACAGCCGCTTACCGTCCTATTGAGAGTATCAAATGAACATTGTGCTTTAAACCCATACACGGTTTACAAATCAACTTGCACAGCAGTTGAAACCCCACTTCTTATTTTAAAAGTTGTGCTAAATCACCATTCAAAAAAATAATTCCTGTTCTGTTTCTTCCTTCTGGCAACAAATTAAATGAAAAATTTTACTCTGTTGATATATACCACCAGACTTCTCCACATCCGAGTACAATAATAGATTATCTGCTTGTTCTAGAAACAAAAAAAACTCACTACACATTGCCATAAAATAAGATGAAGCTTAGCTGAGAGCAGTGAAAGCTAGAAAGGCATATTATTGTACCTTTGCTGTGAATCTAAAACTTGAAATGCATATGTTTTTCAAGTGATGAAAAGCTTTATTCTTCATAAATGGTAAAAAACGGAGGCTCTTCAGTTTTCTATGAAGGATTACCAGGTCATGAAAGAGTCTTGGTCCTATACCTGATGTAATTATAAAGCTACATTACAGGTTGTCAGCATTTGTTTATTCTCTTACAGCATTTCACTTTCCTTATATATTGCATATCATTAAAAACATATAGAAGAAATTGGATAATCTGAGATGTGATAATTAGTGAGATGATAAAATGAGAAGTGAGAGCCCTTATCTCTACATCTGAAGTGCAAGTGCCAAATAAATGATTATGCAAGCACCTAACAAAACACTCTAAATCCAGGGCCAGAATCCTTGCCTCACCTCTTTCATGTCTCTGCCTCTTCCAGTTTTCCCCATCTCCTAAAGAGCGATTTTTAATACTCATGACCAGATTTAGGGAATGTCACTGAATCACTTGGACATTTGTTAACATAGGTCACTATTTTTTATTATATTATTGATCAAGGATTTCAAGTCCATAAACTATACACACACACATTAGAATCAAGGTTATTTTCAAGGCCATCTTTTCCTTCTCTTCCAATCCCAGTGCACGTATTTTGGCACTATCACATAAAAACCAACTCCTTCCCGTATGTCTGTCACTGATCAGCAACCTTGCTATTGCAGAAAATCCACAACAACGAGAGATAGCTCTTCCTATGCTCAGGCACAAAGCAATGATGTGTTATAGGGAAAGCATATGCACGTGTTGTTATATTAATCCTTTTACACAATTCCACCTTTCACCTGCAGATATTTTAACAAAATGCCATCATTTTGGTCCTCTGACAGATTTCACAAAGTCCACAAAAGCACAACAGCAAGTGCTCCAAGAGGAAAATTGACCAGTAAGTTTTGATTAAGCATATTAGAACACTTAAGTGTGATAATCAAGCTGTGTTTTGTCCTTCTCTGTAGGCAGTGCAAAAAGTTTCCATTTAAAACGTCTTTTCTGTATATCTTCTTATGACAAAGGTGAAAAACACTGCCATGATCTCAACAAGCTTCTTGAGAAAACAGGATTTTTTTTTTCAAGCTTGGCTGAAAAGTAAACTAAATTAATTTGCTCTTTGCTCATACCTAAACAAAGATTTGCCAGATTCATGTTGGTATATTGCACTGTACTCTAATTACTTACACTGCAATCGAGGAAAGGTTACAAAATTTCTGAAGTTACTGCTGCAAAAGCAACAGTAACCTAAACCCCCGGTATTTACAACAACAATAAGAAAAGATATGCATAATAGGAAAAACCATGACTGACTTTCAGTGAAGAATCAGTGATGACTCATTTAAACACTGACAAACTACTGAAATTTCTTTTCTGGCAAGTTAGTGCTCTACAGAATTTGGGGAAAAGCTTGCAAAAAAGAACACTTCAAGCTCCTCAAACTTGTCAAAGAATCCAGCTTACAACTATTCAATCCTAAAATATTTAAGGAGATATTTTTTTACCCACTATTTGTTTCTTCCTCAAGAACAAGATGCACTTAAATTGGTATTTCACTTTGCAACACTATGCAGCTATACTCTGTGCCATGGAGTTTAAAATACATACTGCAGCCAGAGAGCAATTTGACTTGAGCACAGATAACCTGCACTTCCCCTAATTACATAGTCAAATAATAGCTGCGTGCAAAGCCTCTGAAATAATTACAGTCCTTACTGATACACTGTAAATGATGACATACCGAGTCATTCAGGAGAGGGAAAAGACAAGAAGACAAATCTTCCAGCAGTACAGACGTTGCTGTGGAAGGATCTACTTTTTCCATTTATAATACTCATATGGTTTTCAAATTCAGAGTTATTAATCAACACATAAATTAGAATTTCTAGACTAACATTTCTGTCTGCTAGATATATGGTCTTTCAGCTAAATAATCCTACCAGGGAACTGTATTAAAACATTAGGCTAACAGGCCAATTTACCAAACAAGTATAGTGAGGAACCTGAAAATTACTGTTACTTTATTGACATGATTCTCATTCCAAACCTACGCCTTCTACACTCTTAGGTATCATGCCCTCATTACCTCATGAAGTTATAATCAAAACATAAACTATCTGCGGTGATCACACCAAGAAGGCTGCCAGTGCATGTACCTGATAAAACAACTGCTCTAGAAAAATCTCTTACCCAGAAAAGACCTTCTGCTACTACTCAGTTCTTTCTAGCAGGCCAGCGAGTGCTGCCCCTTAATGCACACACCACTTCCAAGGTCAGCAATAAGAAATGTACCACCACTTTCACACTGGATATACAGTAAACATTTCAGGATACTCTAATTTTTCATTTTCATTTTTTCAGAAGCATTTAGTGAAGGAAAATAATTCAGCTCTGCAAAAAATCTAACTTTCTCTAGACTCAATGCCCTGGCCTTCTAAGAGCATTCTTTAGATGATAATACCCCAACAGGTGATGCAAAGAATTTCCACTGTAAGGTCCCTCTGGAGGTATAAGAGGCTCTTATAGGAAGAAAAGATGGGTGGTGCAATTAGCTGATGTTTCTATTCTGAGAAGAGGTCAAAGACCATGTCACTGTCATAACCCAGAAAGGAAGATTATTGCTCTCTAGTATTATGACACTAAAGCATTCTAAAGGAATAAAATAGCCTTGCTCATTGGCTTCCCTACAGGAGAAAAATCATTGAGGGCACCATAACCCACTCATAACTTCATCTGACCTGTCTGCAACAGCTGCCACCAAACACCATGCTGAACTAACACAAGTTGGATTTTACAAGTCAAACAAGGCAGTATCAAGATACAATTTAAGACTGGCTGGCACCATTCTATCTTTTCGTAAACCTTTTCTATTTCAAAATTCTTTCTTTGCCAAGAGCTACAAATTTAAGCATCCCTTCCGATACAAGGGGGAAAAAGGTCCCAATCACACAGATGAACCCCTGTAACAGACTAAAATGCCCTCACACGTATAAAGTGGTAAATGGAGGGGAGCTTAGGCTTTGGAAGAAAGGCTGTGCACCCCTGAGTGTAGCACAGAGGCTCTCCTTATCTGCCTCATCCCTAGCAGTACTGTGACCTACAGAGCAGTGATGCTAAGCAGCTCCCCTCCTCCAGCACTCCTAAGTCTCAGACACTTCCTGTCTCCACTGGCATTTATTTTCAGCCCTCAAGATTCCTTTCTATATGTTCCAGGAGCCCTCTAGCCATCCTCTGTCCAGATGGCAGACTTCAGATGAAGGGAACAGGGTCTTGGAGAGTCTTTTCTTGGCCTGCTTCTCAGCAGCCTGCTGGAACTTAGAGGCAGGCTGAGTCTTGCACAGACAAGGCTCTGTTGCACTGCAAAAGCCCTTCAATCCCTCTCCACAGTTTTCCTCAATGCCCTCTTTGTCTTCAAACAAATTTGTCTTAAACCTTTTAACAGCCTCTGCTTTCCAGGGGCATGCTTTATACAATCTACTCCCTACAAAGCTGCAGAAAGCCAATAAAAGGGCAAAGGAAAAGGGTCTTAAGCAACACTATAATGGACAGCCAGAACCTTGGTTTTTACTACATACAAAGCAGATACTATTTTGACAAGTAGATGCAAAATAAAAAGGTAGGCAATAGGTTTCAGTCCCGCTGATCCCTATCATCTGCAAGAAATTTCTGAAATGTGACAGAAACACAGTAGTTCACGTACTGAAATTCTGCCAGGGTCACCACCCTACAATGAACTATTTTCAAACTATGACTCTCCCAGATAACTAGTCTTTCTTAAAGACCAACACAGTATTATCACCCATGCTATCCATTCACATACAAGCTTCAGAGAATGACTTCTATGTCTCTTGCTTAAGAAAGGCAATGTTTTGCCAAAAATGAAAAAAAACAACCCACCCCAGTTTTCAACTGAAGCTTCACTGAAAAACGGTTTCCTTAAGTTTTAGTAAGATTTATTCAGTATTCCTTTAACTCTATTCATATAAAAGCCTATGGCATTACTTGATTTATTACAGTTATATAAATGAAACAACAATTCCAAGACCCAAGAGCGTTTAAATCCAAACTAAAGTTGAATGCTTCAGAGTGGAATATATTTAGGCACAACTATTCTGAAATCAAATGCAGTAAGCAAGGCCAGTTTCCCATTTAAAGACTGGAGCTATCAGGAAGACTCTAATGTAGTTCTTGATTAGAAAGATGAATTTAGGAAATCATCTGCAAGAGAAAGAACAAACTGAAGAACCTCAGTAAAACCCAACTAGGGCAGGAAAGGAGAAATTACAGAGATGCTGCAGCAGCACAGAAAAGCTTCCCAATTTCAGGTAAAACTTTAACAATCCAGCATCTGAAAGGAAATTATCAGAAAAGAGAAGCAATGGGGAAATTAAGCAAAACACGGCCTTATCCTTCAAAGCTTAATTGGAAAAAAACAAAACAAAACATCTTCCTTGGTGGGAAAAAATATTATGCAGTGCATTGCCACTATCATATTTGCAACAGTGGGTTTTTTTCAATCAAATTGTTGTTCTGTAGGTTTGCTGTTGATTTTATTGCTTACATTTGTCATAACACTGCCTATGAGAAGATATCTTCTGTCTCATTTTGACCAAAAATCATACAAGAAATATCTTGAGGAAAATTCACCTCTCCTTTATGGAATAGTTTGAAAATTATAAATGCTTTAAATAAGCTATATTCCATTCCCTGGCCAGATTCTTAGCATGTATACTATTTTTATTTTCCTTAACATTTGTACATTGTTAGACACCAATCTTCTTCAGAGAGATGGATAAAAGATCCATATCTTATTTCAAATAGTTCAAAACCCCTTCCAGGTAACTCCTTTTTTTTTTTTTAAGGGGCGTGATCTATGTTCTCATCAGGATAATATACTAACTGCATGATGATATCCATAGCTCCTCTCAGAAACATTTGGGACTGTATAACTGAGATGAAATGTCCATGTCTTATGACATGTCCACTGCGTGATTCACAATCCTTTACTGTGCAATAGCTATATAGCTGATGAACTGGTTTTAAGTTCTGGCTTATCTCTTCCCTTCTCTAGTTTCTCAAGACATGGGGAAAAAAAAAGAAAAAAAAAGAAAATAGGTGTAGCTTCATCAGAAGTTCAATTTATACATCCACAAAAAGAAAAAGGGTTGCTACTACTAGAACATTACCTAATTCCATGAACTAAAAATCTGATCCAAACCTGACATTATTTAACCCTGTTACAGGGGTTAAATAATTAATCAGTTATAGACCACCTAGCTATAAACCTTAGCTAATAAAACAGAGGTGGAGTGAGCTATGTGCTAAAATAGAAAATTAAGTCCATCAGCTATAGAGTCCCTGCAACATAAGGAAACACAATAAACAACCCTCTTATGATTTGAGACACCTATCCCCTTACCATTGAAAGATGGACTCTCTTTACTGAAGTCAATAGTTTCCTAATCAGACACTTAGATGAAAGTTAGAGACTTGTGAGGGTGGTTCACAAAAAGTAGTCCAAAATCCAACAAGTATGGTGTGAGATGCTTGGCCTCTGATCTGAAGCCATGCCCTCTGATAATACCCTTGGCACTGAGCTTTCACACTGACCTTTCCCTGGTTGGCTCCCTAGCCAGCAGGTGTCTGAAAAACTTTCCAAGATTGTGACAGTGCAGAATATAAAAAAAAAAATTAAAAAGGGCGAGATGATAATCCTTTTATAACTCATGCAATTAGGCAGGCTTTGAATGAAATCTAGAAAAAATATACAATTTAATTGTACAAAGGCGGCAAATGGAGCAAAGTGATTGAGGGAAAGTGGAAGGGAAAAGAGAATGGCTGCTGTAATACCTGAAAAGTCACTTTATCATCTGTCAGGATATGTTAACGGAGGAGAACAAATACGAATGAACATGTATTATGATTAATGGAGATTACTGCTTTATCTGTTAAATTCTACATGTTGTTGCTTTTAAAGTGGGATGGGAAGCACACGTGCTTGGTCCAGCTGCTGCAGCTAAACTGTAATAGGGGTGAGTGAATAATTTTGCACTATTTTTGACACAGTAGTGGGAGATACAAGACATCACTGCATTGGAACTTAAGCATTAGTTCCACGTACCTGTTTTCAATTCTGGTTTTAAACCTATGATCAGCCTAGCACTTAAGAGTGCAATGGCTGTTTTCCTTGATTCACAGTAAAGAGTTATCTCGGAATTCAGCACGAACAACTCTAATAGCAATGGTATCACAGCCCAGGACAAGAGCGCACTAAGAGTGGGAACAAAAGGGTGAAGTTTGTATTGCAAATCTCTAGTTTTATAAGCATCAAGGTCTACAAGCAACATCAGAAATAATGCAAGATAATCATACAGAAGACGGGACACTAATCCTACACATCAGTAAACTTGAAATAAGCAGATGCTGAAGCCACAGGCAGCTATCTTCCCAGTCAGTTGCAACATTTTTCCACTATTATACTGAAACCTCATTGTATCACCCAGCTCTTTGTAAGCTGCACGGGGGGTTTTCACAGTGATTTGAAGCTAAATAAATGGATATGCTGCATTTCTTTCACATTCTGTTCTGAGATTAGGACTTGCAGAGAAAAGGGACCACAAGGGCATTCAGCTAACAGTCACCAACTGCCTATTCCATTCTTTAAGGGTGGCTAGGCTACACTTAGCCCCTTTCCATGTGTATTCCCTGGAAGCATCTGGTTTAGGTTGCTATTTTTATATCTTCATACCAAAGTTAGTTTAAATAAAGCAACTATGATATTTTGGCTAATAAGTGCTAAGAAAATCATTGCTCTGAGACAATGTATTCTGTTACCAACAGAGGAATGCCTCTGAACTGTCTGCTAAGGGTATTTTCGTCAATAGGTCACTGGAATGTGTAATACAAAAAAAAAATATTTACCCCTGGTAAATATACCCTCAGTATCCTTAGCGTTATTATCTCCACTCACCCTGAAACTCCCTGTTAAAATTAATGTTTCTGTAAGGCTGTGTGGGAAATGAGTAATTCTTTATCCAAGTCTATAGCCAGCCAGTGGAGTTTGGAAGTGACTACTATAGAAAACTTAGACTTATATAGACTACTGTTACAAAACTTAAGAAAAATGCAAAAGATCATACCTACAATATTTTTAAGTAACTGATATTGATACTGCTATTGCTTTCAGGAAAGAAAAGTATTTTCTGATAGTGCTAGGAAAGAGAAGGAAAGAAAAGTATTTTCTGATAGTGCTAGGAAAGAGAAGGGGTGGAATACTTTGAGACTCCTCAGAAATGGGACATCCACACTGGCAGAACTAGTGAGAGGAAAGGGCAGAATTCTTGCCCCCCCACACAACCATGTCCTGTAAGATATGGGCAAAAAACCCACATGATTTCAAGCTCACTCCAACACCCTGCTCATATTACTTTATGTTTTTGCAAGTCAAATATCTATTCTGAGATTGTGGTTCAGAAATATAACTTAACTTTATATTACAAGGAAGGGCTCTTCATAAAACTGTCTGAACAGCCTACTACAGATATATCTACTCAGCTGTTAACTATCTGATATTTAAACATATTGCGTAACAAGAATACCTGAAAACATAAGAGGCAGAACCAAAAAAAAAATTAAAAAAAAAAAAGTAGACCATTCTTAACATTTAAAAGCTGTGATAGCATCTGAGGGAAACTGAAGCTTAAAGAAGAGTTCTTAACTTGGATCTGCAGCTGATCCAGTAAGATGCAGAAGCACTACAGACTGGTTCAGCCACTGGCCTACACAAAGCCTAGAAATCAGTAGTAGTCAGTCTGTGCAGAAAGAATCAACCCACTGTAATTAGGCATAAAGAATGCCTGGTTTTTATTGCATTTGCCATATGCCTAAAACTGGAGAGGACCATTAGACAGGGGGGATAGCAACATTAGAAAGAGCAAGGGCGGATTTCTGACATACAGTTTATTAAGTTTCTACTTGTTAACCTAAGGAGACTCCTGAACCACAACATGAAAAAAAAGAAAAAGGTAAATAATTTCTTATCTCTCACTTACTAGCATGCCACCTGCAAAGAACGAAAGAAATAACTTAGTTTGAGAAAATGTTTTGTAACCTTGAACTGTCAACTCCTCCAGACAAGCACTAAGTGACAACATAGACCCTGTAGAAAGTACTAATAATGTCCCTTGGTCTAAACATATCGAGAGTAACATAGGAGTTTACTGAAGAAGGGTGAGAGGGAAAGTACTTGTGAAGAGGTCTCAGTAAACTACTTCTATCCTCTAGTTCTGTTCCATACAAAGAGGTGTGGCAAACATACATTACTAACATTTGTAGGTAAAGGCTAGCTTGAGGCAGAAGAGCTGGACAGGAAAGACCCTGAAGACTTTGGTTTCTCTCTCCCTGCTGCTACCCCCATCTGGTCCTTCTTCCCCCTCTCCAGCTCAGCTCTTTCCCAGTTTTTGTCTGCACAGTACCAGCTCATGTCCACACATGTCTGTTCTAGTTAAAGTATAAAATTGTCTTACCAGCAGCAGCGCAGTGAGCAGATGATGAATTCCATTCCAACAAAATTAACAGCAGGGGATTTCCGACAAGATGGCAATAGAGTAAAACACAGTTCAGATACTCAAAGAAACATGGGAAGCCCAAAATAACTGACTACTGAAACATGGACTGAAATATTGGTAGCATTTTTCCAGAATTCAGCAAGATGCAACTTCTGGCACGCAGAGCCAAAAACAGAAAAAAAGGTTCTCATCCAGAGAAAGGGTGTACATAGCTCATTCTTGAACACACAGCTGCACAAAAGACAGAAAAAAAATCTTTCTGCCTCGCTTTTATCTATCAGAATAACTGTTATCTAAAGTTTCCTCCTCTTCTGTTAGGGTAGGACTTCTAAAAAAAAACACCTCCTCCCAACAAATGAAGACTTAGCCAGCATTTTGTTAATGCTTTTCTACTTCTTCCTACCTTTCAAGTCGGTTTGGAAGCAAAGCAACAGTAAGTCCAAAAGAATAAATAAGTAATGAGAACTACTTTTTCCAATCCTTCCTTTCTTCTTTTACAATATTAATTTCAGTTACTTGGACATATTAAAAAGTCAAAAATATCTGTTGAGTCTGTTGTTTGTTTGGTGTTTGTTTTTTTTTTTTTAAAAACCTACCCACTTTCTTGAAAGGCATTGAAATGGTTGGTTTTTATCTGTTTTAAGAGATTTCATAACACCATTCATCTTTCTGCTTATAAACCAGGAGGGAAATATTCCCAGCTGCAGAGCCTTAAACTCCATCTTGTGGACGATGCCTATAATACTGCAAAAACAGGCTCCAGGCAAACAGAGCTTACAATTAATAACATGCTTGACATTTATGCTTTGTCATCAGTCATAGAGTAAGATCGCCTCTTAAATGCAGTAGAAAAACAAGCAGTGAAGGATCACCAATAAAATGAAAAGCTGGTTTTCTTTTGTGGCAGGAGAAAGTCATTCTGCATTGAACCAGCAGGTAGCACCCACAGCAGCCCAGAGCAGGTCTTGCTTTCACCGCGTTTGCTCGCTCCTGTGCACTGGACTTACTCTGTTTGTAAGTGGGAAAACAGGGAATCACAGACAGATTTATCTGGCCAAGGGGCAGACAACCAAAGAATACAGCAACCCCGCTATTAAGAAGACATAAAGGACTAACAGAACTTCATCTTGTGATACTAGATTGCCTGTAATTTAACACGGATATTCTGAAAGCTATTCACTGTCCTCCTCCAGCTACCTGCTACAAACTCAACTCAATGTCTGCACTCAACCATTCCTAAAAGCTTGTCACGAGAACTGCACAGCACAACCTTATGCTGCCCGTGACTATGCATCCAGTGGACTTTAAAGGAAACCTGGACCAGTACTGCCCTCTACTGAGAGAAAACCTTGCACATGAAAATTGTAGCAACTTTTATACCATTTTATTTCTCTACTTCATTTACGTACCTCATTTTTCTTGGTTTTCTTTCTCCTATTCAGGGAGATCTCCTATTCAGGGTTCTGCTTTATCATGTTTTTTTCTGTTTCTTATTCTTTGGTTACAAAGGCATCGGGTAGATTTTTAAGTTTATATACCACAATACCATGCCAGCACATACAGAATCCAGAAATGAAAAAGTTGGTGCACTAAAGCACTGCAGACACAGCTCATGGTTCTAGAAACGCAAGACGAGATAAACAAATAAAAAAGAACAGAAAATGAAGTGTTCAAAAATAACCCCATAAAAAAGAATTTAAAATTTTCCTTTGTCATCTGCAATACCCCAGTCTTATGAGAGTGTCACAAGATGCTCTTCTCTAGTAAATCCAAGATACTTAGAGAATGAACATCCAGATCAATACTTTACATTAAATTACTTTCTCTGATATAAAGCTTGCAATGTTTCTATTTTCAATCAGCTGCTCCACTTTTAATTAGAAATTCACAACAACCTGAAAATTTGAATAGCTTAAGGACTAAAAAGCCTGCACAAAATTTAAGTGTGGCATACTTTTAGCAACATAAATTGGCTGAATGGCTTGGAACATTGAGAACAACTTTTAAACTAGTTGAATGCAAGGTCTCTGAACCTGTAGAGAAAACATAAGTGTGTCACTTCAGCAGCATCTGAGTTTTCTGATGCCCAGAAGCTGGGAGAGCCCGTATCTCAGCCCCAAATCCCCAACCGGCAGCAGCTGCCAGACTTTTCCAAGTTGCTGTGAGGACAACGCGTGCATTTCAGCAAGTTTCCACAGCTGGAGGCTGACTCCATTCCCCCAGAGTCCCCCCAAAGCCCCCCAGCTGAGCACAGAGCACCAGCCGGCTGCAGGGGGAGCCGGGCCCGCACGCCCCACCGCGCTGGACCTACGGGCCCCGCCCCGAGAAGGCAGCGACCGTCATGTCACACGCACCAAACCAAGGTCTGCTCTCCGTTTCGCTTTTCAGCAATGATCATACCAGAAAAATAGAAAGAGCGGTTACTCAGCCGTCAAGGAGAGGGCCTGACCCGTTGCCGCATGGTACCTTCACATCTATTTTTAGAGCGCATGTTTAAACCCCACGAATTAAAAGAAGCACTTGCTTTAAAGAACACTGAAAATTTTATTCTTCCCGTGCTCTAAGCTCTACTACGCCAACTCCCAATGACCTCTCACTTCACACTATGCTCGCGTGGAAAGGACAGGCTTTCTCTTTTAAAGAAAATAATTGAACACCACATCCTAGATTTTTCAAGGCAGATCTGGTTGCCCCTTTTAATACCAAAATAAAACCCAGCACACCTTCCCCCCTGAAGAGAAACAAACAAACAAACAAAAAAACCCAAAACAAAACAATAAAAAACAAGCCTCCCCCCAAACACCACCAAACCAAGAGGCAACCTTTTACTGAAAAAAATAAGCCCACGTCCAAACCCCCCCTCAAAAAAAAAAAAAAAAAAAAAAANCTTTCAAAAAAAAAAAAAAAAAAAAAACCAAAAAACATTCACAGCCCCTGTGGAGTTCTCTATACTCTTCACTGTTGGTGTCCGTTACCCTCAAAAAAAAAAAAACCAAACCCAAAAACAAAACCAAGAACACATACAGTAAAACAAAACACCCTTAAATTTATAGATTTAACAATTGTATACATTTAGTAGATTTTAGAACCAATAAAAGAGACTAAGTATACCCACCCTAGTACGTAACCTGAAGCAATTTACATCACCCTTCCACACTGTAGTTTTAAGATAAAACTATCAAGTCATTCTTTAAAAACAAACCAAAAAACGTAACGCCCAAAGATCCTCACTCAGTCTTTATTCCAAAATGTAGAAGTGTGTCTAATTTTTATAGTTCACAAAGCAGGACTAAAATTGCTGATAACAAAACCAGTATGTATGGATGGGAGGCCGACAGTCCATTGGTTTATTAACAACAAAAGTGAAGACCTTATAAACACAGCATGCCAAAGGAAAAGTATCTGTCATCATTGGCAATTTGAAAATCCCTTGTTTAAATTAAGCTTTGATAATTCCTCTTCATGAAATCAAAGCTTCAGTCTAAAAATGACATCTAATGCATAAAAGTTTCAAAGCCACTGGTCTCATTTTGACCCCCACATGAACCTAACTCATCTTGAACTCTCATGTTTTACTGAATCTCCTTTTGCCCCCTATCTAGCTTCAGCTATGCCTATGTGCAAACATCAGACATGGCAGTTTGGATTAGTTTACTTTGAGCACTAATCACTGCATTCAGGAATAGACAGACCACATTTCACTTACGGAAAGGTACACCTCATTACTACAGAGCTGAAGGAACACACTGAAGCTGAGAAAAGCAGCTGCACATTTTTTTTGAGGAAAGGCTATATATAGCACTTAAACAGATGTAGCCAAATTGTTCCTGCAACAGTAGGGGCAAGAACACACCTAACCTAACCCAAGTCAGTCTTGTTGAGATAAAACTGCATCGTGTTACTAGCAATTCCTTCCTTAAAAAAATCAAAAGCATCACAGCTAGATTATCTCCCTGAAAGCCCTGAGAGCTACCACATGCTTTGTCACTAAAGCGGTATCTTTCTGCTTGGCAGGCTCACCATGCTTTATCACTCTTTTACTTCAGCTGCCATATGCTTAGTTTCTTTGGCTCGGAGATATTACACCTGCTGAACCACTTACTCTGCAAGCATAAGAAATGTATCCTTCACATGAAAGGGGTAGCAGGAGCTGACATGTAATTTTTTTAATCCACAACTTCAATTAGATTTATCATCCTACAGCACAAAAATTCATTAAATTCCAAAGACCCCTCCAAGGAACCACAGGAGAGACCTATCTGCCAATGGAAGCATATTCTAAATCTAATTTTCAGCACATCAACTCCAACACGAATAGTTAAACGGCAAAAGCTTCATTCAAAATAAGGCTGGATTGAGGCTGTCAGGCTGCATAAAGAACTACATGTAAACGATGATTACAAAATGAGTGATCCAGGCAGATAATTCACCCAGAGTATGAGAACTGGGCAGGAAGTTCAGAACCGCAAGAAATTCACACCCATTTCACCTTACAATAATAAAACGAAATAAGTTCATTCATCTTCACCTTTCATAGAAATTACAACCCATAGAGATTGAGGGCATGGGACAAAACACATGAATTTGCTATAATGACAGCAATACGCATACTGTGACCTTTAATCCACGTAGGTCTCTTCTATATTGTAAAAAGGAAGTCAGGTTAGAAGCGTGGACTGCAACAACAGAGCACATGAGCCTCACTGATGAGTCTTTCTAGGTGTTACATCATTTTCATATATTTAGTTATTGAAGGCATCAATTTTTGCCAGTATCCTGACTGATGCTCCTTGCCTAAGATTTCACACAAAATGCAGTTATGATTATGGTGTCTGCAGCTCTGTCCTACAAAAAAAAAAAAAAAAGGAAGATGACGTGAACCAAACACCATTCCAGTATTCCATCATTAATAAAGGAGGTTAAACAGTTAAAAAAACAAATAAAAAAACCACCACAAAACAAAAACAAAACAAAAAATTCCCAAATCCTTATTTGTAATACTGCAACAAAAATTGACCACTACAATTTAAAATATTCAGTCAGCACAAGCTTCCTAATACAAAATGGAAGTTTCAGTCAATTCCTTGGAAATATTGATGCAATAAATTGAAATAATAATAGAAGTAACAAACTAATTCTGAGTTTACTACTGAAATATGGAAAGAGAATATTTTCTTCCTTAATTTTCTTTCCCTCACACTCACTCTACCTAACTTTTGAGGTCTTTTTTATGAAGCCTGAGAAGACTGGCATTCTGGAACATTGTTGTTCTTCTCTAGTGTTGGACTAGAGAAGTCTAACTCATGTAGTCGAACAGGCAAATTAGTCCATGTTTTGAAGTTTCATACCTATATAGATAAAATAACTAAAACCTTAAAGCCAGACAAAGAACAACTGATAGCAACCTCAGTTTTCCCACCTGATACAGCCTGTAGGGAAGGGTCAACTCCTGAATAAGCTGCTTCAAAATTAGGAAATTATGTTTTGATTCTCTGAGTAAAACTGTTGAGAAAGATATCAACACACACACAAGAAGGCAAATATATGTGACCTACAATGAATATGAGAAGCTTAAAACTTTTATGCACTTAATAAATATAAACATACATTCAAAAGAATGTTTAAGTTTTCCATTTCTTGCATTATCTACAGCATTGCGCACAGGAAGCAGCTGAACTCTGGAAATTCAGCTTCTCCCTGCTGGTTTTCATCCTAATGTTACATAATGGACCAGCTTTTATAGTGTGACTGCCATCCCTGTCTTTGGTTTTTGCTTTAAAGAGTTTTCTAGTTTAGGGGTTTTTTTGTGTTGTTTGGGATTTTTTTTTAGGGTTTGTAGGGGTTTGGTTTTTTTTTTTTTTTTTTTTTTTACAGTAACCTAAAACACAAGGTCAGTTTCTCATCATAAAAAAATCTTTTGTGTCTAGCTAATTGGCAATGTCAGCATTAGATCCTTAACAGAGAATGACCTCATCCATCTTACTCTGCATTGAAAGTAGAGGACTCCTTAATTATCTTTGAATATGCGACGTTAAACATACGTCAGTTATCAGAGGCAAACAGACACTCTTTGGATTGCTGGGAACCAGCAGTGTTTTAGTTTGCCTGGTTTAATACAGGATATCCACACCTGCAGTAGAGCACAATGACAGGAAAATCACGTTGATTTTCATAAGGTATTCTTTTCTCTGATAAAAACACCCAGAAGCAACAAACCATTTTCACCTGTGTGTCTCTCCCGTCCCCCCTACATGTCTACAGTATTTGATTCTGTAAATTATTTGAGCAACTATTATCACTACTCAAAAAAAAAAAAAAATAATAATAAAAAGTGTCAGACAGCAAGGCTGAGCTAATTAAATGCATCATGCTTTACTGTTTCTAAAAACCTCTCACACTGACCAGATGACCATCACAGTAATACTTTTTTTTCACAGATATAAAAAAAGCACTTTCCAAAACCTTCACTTTCCAAAGCTTTCCCCTGCTACGTACTGGATACAAAAAGCACACCTCCACAAAAGCACTGAGGTCAAAGGCAAAGCGAAATAGCCTTAATTTCTCCTTACACCTTAATAAATGTCTCACATACTGGCCTTAAAAATCACCCTTCAGCCCTATAATAAAGTTCATCAAGGTCCCAGACCATAATAAAAAAGTCATACAGGCAAACTTACAAATTGAAAAAGAAAGTAACACTGCACATTGAGTAAAATGGAGAAACACACACTAAAACCACTGTAAACATATTGTAAAACAAAGTACTGAGCAGATAAACATGATTAACAGTTCAACTGTCACCACCACAAAGGCAATAAAATACATTTAGTAACATTTCCTTGATTCAGTTTATAAACCCACAGAATACAGGAGTCAAATATAATCATTATTCGGGTAATGTCATCCAGCACAGCAACCTAAAAATCTAGAAATCAGGTAAAAGTAGTTGGGTTGTTTCAGATGAGGATTTAAGTAACTATCTTCCCTTTAGTACGCTGCACGTATCCTAAGCTTTTCCCAACTAAAATGAATTTTTGTCCATTTACTATTTCTCCCTTTCTTGCCTAGACATGTGTAAGGGGGATATATCGCCACTCTCGTATAGGCCACCCATTACCCTTTTCTTTCTCCCACTTTCCATAGACCCTTTAATCACATGTTGAGTACCTGGGTTACTGTGGAAGCTTTTCCCAAGAGGGTGAACTGCATTTTAAGGACATAGTCTGGCACTAATACATTTCATGGGAAAGTAACAGACTTATGATAAAATACAGAGACAAGTAACACAGCCATTATTATTGTTGTTCTGACTTCCAAGTCAATAAAAATTTAACCATGATACACAAAGACGTATATTAGTTCACATCTCAAAAGACTTATCCTAGCCTAACATAACTTTTATCAGCTGCGCAATGCAGCTGCAATTTAGAGAGCCCCTTCACGCAGCCACAAAAACTAATGCAGGAAGTCCTCCACTTCCTCTCATTCTCATTACACTTCCAGAATTATACTTGCAACAAAAGCAGCAGCATCCTTCAAGTAAACACGTATCTTCTTTATTTGCTTGAGGCTGCACAATGTTCCATTGGCAATATGTCACTAAGAAACTCAAAGCACGACACTCTGCATCTTCTCTATGCATGCCTGGGAAACACAATATTCACCTCCCAAGGTCGTTATGAGGAATACCATTTATAACTTGCTAAGCTTAAGAAGCTATACGGCTCTGCACAGCTGTCAATTTAGGGCAGCAGCTTAAAGACAGGGTAGCAGCAAAGCAAGAGGCAAGAAAGGAGCTTCTCCTTCATAAAGGCCTCCATTCTTTCAGAAATCTCACCGTCTAGTGAGACACACCTCATACATCAGGTGGTATTCTTACTTGACAAGCAGAAAGATGGCTTTAAATTAAAAAACTGAAGTACAATTCATCTGCAGGTCAGGAAGAGATGAATATTTCAGATCCTTAATATCAGTGGTGGGCTCCCTCTTAAAGAAAGCTCCCAGCCTGAAATCGCTTTCCTTTCTGAAGGAAAGCACTTCTTTAGATACTAGAATCTTTCGAAGAATTACCTTCTCAGGGACTGCAAATGAAGCTGCAGTAGTCCACAGCAGAGGGAAATCACGCTTGAAAACCCTCAGTCACACACCATATATTTTAATCATATATTATCTAACAGGTAAATGCATTACAGATTTAAAAGCTGATAGTAAAGATGGAGATTATTTTTTTTTTAATGAAAATCAGGGTAATGCATTTTCCAAGATGACATCACAAGTTACAAACCAATTTTAAATACAGTGTTTGCTTTTATACTCCTCTTGTCAGACAAGCATGTCCCAGACCACTGTGGAAAATTATTAGTGAAAAATGTGTTCATGGTTATCATGTTACCAGTAAAGCAACAATAAGAAACTCAAAGCCTGAGCAACAAAGTAGATGGAAATCTAAGCTGAAGCCACAGGACCTGAAAGTATCATGTTTCCTTCCCTCTGACTCAGGTCTGAAGATATTCTAAGCCAAAAAAAACCCCAACAACAAACCTCCTGGACAGTGAAGTATGCCTCTGACAAGCCTGCTGCATCACTGCCTTTTTCAGAGGCTCCCTTGAAAATGTGATACAAGGAGGAGACTCTTCTACCCTGAAAAGTGAAGTACTCAAAACACTGTTTAGAGCTTCCAACTGTAAATGCTGCCAGAACCAATTCAGCTTATTGTAATGCCAGATGTATCTTAAATTCCTGGTAGTGTTTCACAGATAACATAGAAACAAAATACAACAGTACTTCTATTGCCAAGTCTTGCTTACTTTTTTTAAATGTATAAACAAGCCAAGCTGAATTGAAAACATTATGTTAAAAAAAAAAAAAAAGACACCCACTAGCACTTATTTCATAGGCTACAATAATACAGTTATTTTTTATTATCTAGTTAATCAAAAATATAAGCATTTTTGACAGTGTGGCTTAGGAAAATCAGATTTTTTGCTATTTCAGGGAAAAGAATCCAGTTATAAAGTATGATTTTCCAGAAACCCAAATAAATGCATCATCTGAATAGTATAGAATTTTCAGCTTGTTTCTTCAAATGGTTTGCTGCGAGTTGTTCCATTTAGCTGGAATCCAGGAGTGCTTGGATTCTTCACTACAATATTGCTTCTGCAAATTAGGCTATTACCTGAGCAAAAAATTCCCCATTAGACTGAAAAGTACAAAATGTACACAGAATAGCCACTTTTAAAACTTACGAAAATAATTTTTGATGTTATTTGCAAGATTCTTTCTAGCAGCTGAAAAGTGAGTTTCTCTTCTGCCTAATGCTCCTTCTCAAAACCTACAACAGCACTGTTACAACAGTAAATGTAGCTTATTGAGCATCATGGTGGTGTGCAGGCAATTGCTGTAGAATCAAGACCCTTAAAGTTTCTCCAAAATCAACAGGTGAGAGTAAAGCTCATATGGATAACTACATCCATATTGACTCATTGAAAATAAACTGCAAACTATGTAGCCCAGTCTTACACCAGGGAGGGAAGAGAACCAGTATGAAATTCAACCAGTCTGGAATTACTGGTGGCATCACTTCCCTAATGTTAAAGCTGTGCTGCTTTTTCTGTTACCACAGTCTGTGTTAATAAAAAAAAAAAAAAAAAAAAAAAAATATCATTGGGGGGGGTGGGAAAATCAGAAAAAATTATTTTCCCCTCTGCCTATCTAAATATTTATCATGTTCCATCCCTCTTACCAGCTTAATAAGATGCAGACTAAACATATAAAGGATATAACTATTTCCAAGTATTTTAAAATTAATTTCATCTGCAGATCTCAAAGACTTACCTGGAAGTTAATCATTGTAGAGATGAGAAATGAAAGACAAAAAGGAAGTAGAGAAACGTGTCTGAAGTCACCTATCATGTTAATGGCCAAAATCAAAATGAAGATCTCAGAATCTTAAACTAGCACTCTGTAGCCACAGTGGGAAAAATCTGAATTCCAAATAGTGACAAGAGCAGCTCTGCTTCTAGAAAGAGTATTTTATTTCACGTTCATCATAATTTCTTAATAAATGCTCCTAACAAATATTTATAACATGAACACAGAATTCTCTTCCTCCCTCCCTCTGGAAATGTAAGGAAATTTACTTGTAAGGAGCAAGTTTAGAAGTATTTTATCATCCTTGTAAGAAATAGTTCTTAAGGGATTCAGTGAGGGTGGAGATCTAGATAACTATAGATATAGACAAGATATCTAGATATAGACAAGTTATTTTAAGAACTTATATCATTATTTTGTCAAGAAAATGAACTGGTAAGCTTTATTAGGCAAGACATTATTGAAAACTATGCCATATTTTGGAGCAGCCTATATTGTCTCCAATACATGTGCACACTGTTGCACAGACACGTCCACCTAAACTGAATAGAGTATCACAGATCCTCCTAACTTTTCAAATTAACTGTTGCATTGCATGTTGGTACATTTGTGTTTACGGATAGCTTGTTTCTCTGTTTCTTTTGCCCTTTAAAGCAAAGTTCAGAGATTTGCCTGTGCTGAGAAATACTAGCTAACACTTACTGAATTGTCACATAAAAAGATAAATTCCTCTACTCCTTGAGGATACCCTTAACATAACCAGACAGCCCCACTATCACTGGTCTTCTGTGGCCTGCTGGATGAAGCTTGCGTTGGTGGCAGCAGCTTTGTCTGCTCAGTGGGTGTTATCCTGGTTTGAAGCTGTCAGCCACCACATCCACAGCCATCAGGTTCTGCCCAAAGAAGAAAGCTCAGAGACTGGTTTCTCCTGGAGGGCCCTGGTGGCACAGATGTTCTCCCAAGCAACTCAAGGCAAGAAATAAAGTGATTCATCATCAAGAAGAATAGCTAAATTAAACAGAACCTAAAATTCATTAGTTAACAGAATTCACAGCACCATAATTATAAATCTTGGAGAAGAACACTGGGTAATGAATAAACAGCAACTCACAACACAATGTACAGTGTACTTCCAGGTTTCTCTCTTTAGCTTGATTGAGCAGGCAAAGAGATGCTGAGAACAGTGAAAAAAGGCTACATGGCTTGTTAAAACAAGGATTGCTGCCTTTTTCCAGTGACTAACGTAATTTTTTTCCTCTAATTGTAGTTAGCAGGAAGGTGATATTAGAATAAGTGGCTCCAGGCAGTACATTTATAATTATCCAGCATTGATTTGGTTTCTGTAATTGCCTTTGGATATTTTAGAACAGACATTATGAAATATACACAGAAGAAAAAAAATGAAAAATATAGTTTTTCATCAGACAGCCAAGTGCACGTTTATCTGTCACTGTGAGTAATTTGTCCTCTTGTTTGTATCAGAAAGCAATGTTAAACTGAGGAAAAAACATTTCATAGTTAGAGGCCTAGCATAGTCTTAGCCAACATTAGCATGAAACTTGTACAATTAAACCACATTTATTTAAAAGCAAAGCAAACTGATCTGTATAACAGTCTTCTGAAAGTCTGCAAAATGTTATCAGTAATAATTTAAGAGCCGCAGGTTGAAAAAGCATATTGGAAAGCAACACACCAACTCCTACAATGTATGCTGGGTTTGGAGCTGGCCTTCTGCATTTGCATTTTCCACGCGAGAGCAGTGCAGCAGTAACTACCCTGCACTCACCTGCACATAAAAATGCCCCGGTGCAACACAGTTTTCAAACAGGTCCATGTTGCGATACTCAAACTTGGATCAAACTCTGGCAGGCCAGTAAGAGACACTCATCCAACAGCTGCTGGCTGTTTTCATCACAAGAAAACACCAGTACATCAGACCACCGTGCAATCTTGCAAGCCCAAGGGCATTGGAGAGTTTCACCTTTGCCTCTGCATTTTTGCACTGGGGATATGCAGATGGTAGTAGATACTCACAGTGGTGCATACCCATTTCAGAAGGCTTTTCAAAGGCTGTCTAGTTAACACCGGCCTACAACTGCCATTTGCTTCTAGCAAGACAGTCTGACTTGTGCTTTGTTATTCTAATATATAGATTTGCATAGCATTCTTGAAATATTTTGATGGAAACAGAATACTTGAACTTAGTTTTCCTAACGGCAATGTTGTCCCGGTCATTAAATGCTTAGTGAAAGCCATACCCCAGCTTCTATACTGCCATCGGTTGTGAGGAACAATTTCTTACCAAACATCAGGAAGCACTGAACTACAAGCCTGTTTAAAGACTGTACTGTAGAATTAGGTGAAACAATTTTCCATGTTCTTCCTGAGCTATTTCATCCCACAAACATTAGCTACCCCTCCAGATTCTGAAACAATACATGATACTAATCACAGATTTTTGCCTACCAAATGGCTACAAAGCATCATTATTGTATCCTTCAATTAAGGACAGGGTGTTCTACTTCCTTAATGGTGTCAGATTTTGCCTGCTAAATAACTACAAAGCATCATTACTGTATCCTTCAATTAAGGTTATGGTGTTTTGCTTCCTTAATGGTGACCGATCAAACAATACCTAAGCTACGGGAAAAGATCACCATTTGTTTCTCTTGTGCTACCTGCAGATTTGATTAATGGTAAGAAGCTGTTATTGTAGCCAGTGCTACAGACAGCAAAACGCAAGATAAACTCAAACGAGCATCTGGTCTTACAAGAACAAGCACACTTCTTCCTCAGTCAAACTTAATACTTAAAATACTCAGACCCCAGTTCAGGGTTTGTGAGTGCAAGTTTCTGCAAGAGTACTACAAGATGCATTCACTTCTGCTTTATCAGGAGTTGGTACTGATCATCACAACTATATTTATACATCAGTCTGGAAGTACAACCAGCTGTCCCAAATGTTCCTGTGCAACAGCACTGGTATTTGCTACAGCAGCATTATTTCACCTGCTCTTGAAAGCAGAAGGCCAGAATTTTGCTGAGAACCAGATGAGGCAACTACAAAAAAATTACTCTCTTCAGGTGATGCCTCTGCTCTCTTGAGATGTGGATTCTGGGGCTTTTTGTGGCAAGGTGCCCCAAAATAGAAAAACATTATCCTTAAGATCTCACTAATATTTAACTTATGGAAGAATTCAGCTTCCCCTGAGCAAACAAGAGGAGATGTAAACCATTTTAATTCTGGGAAACACAGGAAAACAGTTTTAATTGATGATGCGCTCTGTTTTAAAGTTAACTTCAGTTCCAATTAAATCACAAGTGGGATGACTGAGAGCATGGTATTTTCTGTTCTGCTGGGGTGGCCAGGGGCCAGGCCATCTGCATGGAATGCACGGCAGGACATTCCACCCTTCCGCCAGCATGGCCAGCGGTGCCAGCCGCTCCTGCAACCCGCCAAGGGGACAGGGAGGGATCTTCTTTTGTTTTCCTTATTTGTTTATTTGCTTTACTCTGGCAGCAAGCAAAGGGCTCTTCTCTTGCCAAGTTCATTACCATTGTAAAATGTTCCCAATTACACTGAGTAAAGCGCACTACAGCAAGGAGGGAAAAAACAGTGAAGTTTACAATTCAAGTGCAGGACTTTATAAGCCTTGATTTTAGGAAACAGGTGAGAGCTGGATGTAGCACATTTCTCTGAAGTGCTCAAATCCACACAGATTACTCAAGACATTTATTCCAAATTTTTCAATTAAGTTTTTTGTCAAAGAAGCACCCACATGCTATTACCCTCTTCATTTAGTGATCTTGTACAAACCCCTCCCAAACAGCTTCCAAAACATTAGTTTTATATCTGAAGCTATCCAATCATAGCTGATCTATTAATTACCATTTTCTACAAATGATGATCAGTTTGTTATTATAGATATTAAAAGGCACGTCTGTATCTCTTTGACCCCCACTAACTCTCTCCCTTATCCCACAAAGTTCTAGTCCCCCAGCCACTGAGTGCAGACAGAAATTGTTGGTGCAGCATCTCACAGTTTCCTGAAGATGCCAAAGGAACCAAGCAGCAGCATTCTGCTACTGGCAGAACTCATTTGGGAAAATCACATCCTCTTTTTCCTCGGTGGTGCCACAGCCTTCATCAACCTTTTGTAAGACTGTTCTCCGAGGGAGTGAAAAATGCTACTTAAAAGCATTTTCAAGCAAGCACCTGTTATGCATAAAGGACAACATTAAAAACTCCAGCTGTATCACTTGCAAACCTGGACACCAAGTTGACTGTCACAGCCACAGAGAGTATATGCACAGAATAAGTTCTTACACATTTATAATGCAGTTGTTCTACCCCTACTGTGTAATTCAAACATTGCATGATTTCCTCTGAAGAGATTGCATTTGCTTACTTGTCTGACTTGTGGTGCCAAACTCGTACCAGTCAGTGCAAAATCAGCAGGCTCTAAGCTGCAAAAGATGAGAAACCTTCCTCAGTGAGAACGGTGAATCCATTCCTGGGTAGTAACTAGAAGTTCTTCAAGAATGGCAAGAGAAAGTACAGAACTACACTCTGACATGAAGGCTGTCCCTTCCAACACAAAGATAATCAAGCAAAATATGGTACTTGTTTGGAAGACATTCTCAAGACCCTTTTGTTCAGTTGGAGAGCAAAACATTTGCTCCGTATATTAAGAAACTGATAGAAGATCTGAACATAGTAGTAACTATACAATACACTATGAGAGTGGTTGAAGACCCTGCAAAACCCATACCACTTTCTCCAAATACAGGAGGTTCCAACAGCCAAGAATTAAACCCAGAAATCTTTCATTGCTCTTTCACTACAGAAAGATTTCACAGTTACCCTTTAATACAAAAGGAAGCAGTATGCAGAACGAATGTTTACTGTTAACCCTTAACCAGCATAAGCTTAGGAAAAAGGACGAGAGGAGAAGCAACAGAGCAGGAATAGCATTAAAAGCAAGCACTCACCCACCACTTCCTCAGGTTAAACAAAAAGGTGCAGAAACTAATCAAGCTCTTGTAGACCCTCTGCCCAGCTCATACCTGCCACGCAGCTTCTGCCCGCAAAATACCACAACACCAGATGTGAACATTTTGAAGACTGAACGTTACCCTTTTGTGAAATGTTCCCACATTTCTCAGCAGAAAGGGAACGAGAAAATGGACTGCTGTCTAAATCAGTTTACCTAAAATAAGCCATCCCTTCTTCAACACTCCCTCCCTACCCCGAGGGATTTAAGCATGCATTGCCATGATCTGACAAGAGGTAATCCAATAAACCGGACAGCCTCCTGCTCGCCTGCACAAGGACACAGCTGCTCTGACTCCTCATCTAGGCCTTCTATAGCCAAATGCCGTCTGCATCAGCTCAGCCAGATCTTTACTGAAGTAGGAAGTGTTAGGCACTCCTCTAATCAAGGCTGCAATTAGACCCACATGCAGATAACCAAATCCTGAAGGCTTCTCCTGACACAAAAAGATTAGTAGAGCTTGTGGTTTTTCCACCGTCCTTTTCACCTCCTATCTCTGTTACAGTAGCTCTACTAAAACTTGGTACACTTCCCAAGCAAAACTGTCACCAGCTAATCTATAAAAGCCACCAGCGTGCTCTCTCTCCCCCCTCCGCCCCAGATGGATCCGTCCACACAACGAAAACAGCTGCTCCTGATAAACCTACATGGCTGCATTTCACAATACATTGGAGACCTCTAAAGCACCGTGTCTGAGCACAACATGGTTGGTCCTCTTAAGTGTATTTGACACACTGCTCCTCACATCCTGGGAGTACAAATATTACTGGAAAAAAGTGCACAAAGTCAGAAGTTTTAAGAGTGAACTGAGTCACTGAGTCACAAGAATGAATGTACTCTGAACAGCAGCTAGGTAACTCCATGTTAAACAAAATTACAGTCATCTTCAGTGAGTCACACACAAAACTAAGTACAACTTGCAAAGAAAGAAAATTAAGAACTTTCTGTTATAATTTATTTTAGTCAAGAACCTCATGTCATTTCATAATAAAGCACATTTTTATTTTTTAAGTTACATGCTGGATGTTCACTCACAAAATACCTGGCTAGGAGCATGTGGCAATAGGCAACATATGATGCACATCCTACCTCCTAACGATTCTTTGGTTTCCTGACCAGCAGGAGTTTGCTACCTGTGGCACTAAGAGGGAGGATCTTTACCCTTATTCTTCTGCAATTGCATATTTGATAAATAAATTGATATCGATAAATAATCAATAAATGGGATTTAATACACAACAGCTGCATCCAGCAATGGGCAATGTGTTTTAAAGTCAATCCTTTACCAAAAGATTACATCTGACTACCCACAAAGGGAATCCATTCGTGTCCCCAGGATAACACTCCCTAACTGGGATGTGGTGTATGTCAGCAGAAAAAATTAGCAAAAGAGAAGCATAACTCTGGAGTTGGGATTTTTGCTGGCTATTACCACAGAGGGTGACAGAATACAACAGAAACAATACAGGAGGAGTCTGATTTGCATTCACTTTGCTGTAGCACAGCAACTTGAATATAAAAGAGAGCCAGTCTAATTTTAACAGAAAATAAGCTGATGCAAAAACTATTCTTCCAACAATGATAACCAAGTTAGAAAGGTGCAGATAAAAATCACAGGTCTGCAAAGTGTGCTTTACATAAACTACATTTAGCATGTTCCTCCTAAAAAATAAAATTTAAAAAAAAAAAAATCACACAAGGATGTAGGAACCATCCCCACAAACCCTCACAAGATCTGCAACAATTACACAGGATAGCTGGCGAGGTGAAATGCAGCTTGACTCTGCAATTGCCCCAGCTGCTCTACTCTTCTGCATACCAGGGCAGCTGATTTTGCCATCCAGACTGATTACTACTTGGTCAGACTTGAAGTTACTTTTCTTCCTCCGAACAGCAGCTTATTCTGTCATAGTGACATTTTTGGACCCACAGTTGTGGCAAACAAGAGGAACAACTTCACATACATTTGAACAATTACTTATTTCTCAGAGCACATATAACTTAATTGAAAATGGATTGTTTTAGCCTGTTCTAAAAGGGGGGAGGGGGGGGAGGTTGATCTTGTCTAGTATATAACGAGCTTCTGAGCAAGACCATTGCACCTAATGTTACAATTCCACAAATACATTAAGCCAGTGAAGTATCACTACCATGATTATAGTACATCATTCCCGTTCTCTCAGTCTTCCCTCTGCACCTCTCCCATGCAGGAGGAATGCAGCAGTACAGTGAACTGGATCAGGAACTCATCGCAGTTAAACTGAAATGCTTTCTTTCCATTAGTTTTAACCTGCATCACTAACAGGATCCAATTCCTAGCAAGATCCCTCAAGTAATTCAGCTGGCAAAGGGAGGGGAATAAACAGCTGAATAGTGAGAAGACAGCACTTCTCGTAGCAGTCAAGTTAACCCAAAGTGCTAGGAAACTATGGCATAAAATATATTGTCTTTGTGCAATAACAAGATTTTTGTTATAGGATACTGTGGTGCTTTTTATAAAGACTTACTACTCCTTGTAAATCTGTATATTTAAAGGCCAGTTCCACAAAAAAGTCTTCATGGTTGCCTTTACATATATTTTACTTTCTAGCAACAGCTGAGAGATATGTAATAGGGGGAACAAAAAAAAAACAGTAATAAAGAAATGTAGCATGTAGTGAACAGAGCAAGGTATCAAATGTTAGATACTTACACCAAGTCTAACAAAATTAAGAAGTTCCACAGCAGCTTTAATACCCTTCTTCTTGCCTTCTCCAGAAGTGATTGGGTATAACTCCTAAATGTAGCCAGAACTTGCTGGGGCTGAGGCCTTCTCTTCTAGCTCTATGGTTGTAATTATTACAGAAGTAGTGGTACCAACATTTATGGGTGGCACATTATTGCAAATGGCAAAACAAATACATGCTTGTTTTGCCTCAAGAGGAAAATTCTCCTCCTCAGAGTGATCCACCCCATTTCCTCCTTCTCTATACTATAAAAGCACTTTAATTTACCGCATTTACCTTCTGCAGTCTCAGTCATGAAGAATAGCAACCCATTTGTTCTATTCCTCTTTTTTTTTTTCCCAGCTGCATGGATACTAGGAGAGGAAAAGCCATGTATCAGACAGATTTTTATTGATGTTGATTTTATGCCATAATTTCATAGTTTTCATACTTCAGTGTGCTACTGTTTTGTTCAAAATAAATCCAAATGATACAAAATGATGAGCTAAACCTAGCATTTAGTTTTCCAAATAGTACTTGCACATTCTGCATTTTGATACATATGCTAATACCTACTAATTAGAACCATAACAAAGACTTTAAAGATAGGAATTAGGGAGAGAAATTTTCCAAGAGAAATTTATTCATTATATGACAAAATAAACATTAGCACCATTTCTCCTGTACGATGATATAAAATAGTCTCAAAAAGAGAAATGGGGGTGGGGGGAATTCTAATAAGAAAAAAAAAAAAAAAATAGATGTTACACATTTGCCATTTCATTCAGCATGTCCAGACTGAACCATTATCAAAATAAAAAAAAATAATCTAATTTTATCATAGCTCAAAACCAAGAGATGCCACAGTTTCTAGATTGTACAGTACAAATTCTAGGTACAGTACTAGAAATCAGTGACAAACTCAACAGAACGGCCAAATGACGAAAACCATGCTGCGGCAGTATGGTTAAATTCTCTGTATCTGTAGCAAAAAACAGTCTTCTTGTTTTAGAGGACTGAAAGGACCAGGAAAGCTTCTACATTTATCTGCTTTTTTACATAGATGAAGGCATGTTTTACTTTTTCTCAACACTGTAACATTAGGTTAAGAGGTTGTTTTACAGTAGCATACAAAAGAAGATGAAGCAATACGATTTCACTAAATGAGAAGATCCTAATCAGTACCTTGTAGTAGCAATTTAATATCAAAGACGACTGAGACAGGGCTAGAGGTTAATACCAGTTAGCTTCCTAGTACAATTCCTTTGATACATTCCAAAAGCTCCTCCTTTTGTTATGCTTAATTTCCATCAATCATTCTGCCTTTGTATTAAACCCATAAGCAAAATCATATGAATATATTTTTAGTGAACATATGCTGAAATCCTGAAAAATATTTCAGAAGGGCAGGAATAGGCTGTTACACTATTAGAATTGCAAATTATGTCACCTTTTAGCCAGTGACCAGCAACAGGCCACTCAGAAGTGCTTAGTAATGGAAGAAGGCTTGTTTTCACAGTAATTAATGCTTACATTACAGCTAACCCCTCTCAACTTTGCAGGCTTGCTTACCTCAGCAATCTGCACATTTGAAATAAATAAAGCGGTAGGATGGGAGAACTTTATATTTCTGTTCCAGGCTGCTGCTTTCAGTATTTTGTGGAAGTTCATATGTGGTTACACTGTTCCATAACAACAGTGTGACTACTCAAACTGCTACCAGACGACTTTTTTTCTTACAATACACCATGAGAAAAAAAACACCCAAACCTGAACCACAATTAAGACTACTTGGGTAACTGTATCACCACAAAATACTTCTAAAAAAGCTAGAAACCCATCCATTAGTTAAAACAATCTTGCTAGTTATTTAACTCTTACACCATTTATGAACATCGGTACTTTTATCCTTAGCATTCACCAACTTCGTCAGATGCAAGCACAAGACATCCTCCAAGCCACGTTCTCAGTAGGAGCACAAGACTGAAGAAGAAAAAACATAATTTGAAAACGGGATGCACACGAGATCTTTTGCATGCACATTCCCAACTTGCATCATCAAGGAAGATTTGGGCAAGGGGAGAATGGATTGAATTTCAGAGCTTTACATAACCAGCAAAACAAATAAACAGCAATAAGAGGACAAAACAACAAGATTATGCTCCGAATGCTGTTGTCTAACCAGAAGGCAAAGCCAAGAAGCCCTGCAGGAAACACAAGCTAGAAGCAAACTGCCTTATTTCCTATTGCTTCTGTGTTTAAAAACATCCCCAGTATGCATAAATCAAGATGTCATTGGCAGTGAAAACAGAAGCCCAGCTTAACTCCATAGCTACAAGGCTCTGTTAATCCCTTTCTAACATTCTCACTAGGGTCCCTAGCCTTCTTTTGTTCTCATAATATCAAGCTATGACAATGACACACAAAGGAAATTTGTATTCACTTGTCAGATACCAGTTAAAAATATCTCCCTTATAGGTACAGTGATCAGAAATAAAGCAAGCAGAGGCTACTGTGGCATATGGACAATCATTCCAGTTTTTGTATACAAATTTATTTACTGCAGCACCTAAAGCACTAAAAACATTTACAGCTGCAATCTGACAAACACCAACGTAAAATACCAACGTCATTACTTGTTGGCTTGTGTTTTCTTTTTTAATAATAATAATAATAATAATAATCAGTTTTCAGAAACATTCCTAGTTCCTGCATGCACCAGCCCTGTTTTTTAATATTGCAAGGTGTAGCAAGAAAAATGCTGTCCTCAGTAAACTTACTGGAGGGAGAAATTGGAGCAATAGAAAGCAATAGTTCTCCCCTATAAAAAGATTATCTCATGCTTTGATACAGCCATGCTAAAAATCCTGATAGTTTTGAGTAAGATTTATTATACTGAAGTCTACCACAGAGGTTAGAAACATGGCATTTTTGAACTGTATTTCGGTTTCCCTTCCACTCCCATATGTGAACTGTTTTCAGTGTTATCCAAAAAAATGTTATTTTATCAGCAACCTCTTCACTGACTTGGTTTGGTAAAAGGTATAGCTTCTAGAGGAAAAAAGATGAAGGGCAGGCAGCATTTTTAAAATCTGCACAACTTTTCATAATAAAAGCTCAAAAGAGCTGCTACAGCCTCATTTGCTCCCTTGGCATATGATGAGGTCACCCTTTAGATGATAATACACTTCATCTTCCCCAGGAGATTTTGAGAACGTAATACCTGAACCAGTCAAGTTCTATTGTATTTTTAAGGAAACGGCATCTCAATAGGAAAAGCTGAGATGCAAGAGGTGCAAGACTCAAATGTTGGATGCTGCCATACTTTAGTTATCTTTTGAACTAAGTTAACAAATTCTCGTAAGACCTACATGGACAATGATGTGTACACAATGGTTTTGCAACAATTTGATTTAACATCTACTAAGGAACAAAGCCGGGGAAGAGCAGTGGGTATTCAAAAGCCTAAAACGAAAACAGGTCCAAGGAATATAAAAGGTCATTTCCAGTCACTACACAAATCTGATTTATTCTCAGCAGGGTACTGACAAATCAGAGGTCACGTTCAACTGATCAGCTGTTTGAACTGGCTTGGTTATGTATCACTCCTTGCAGTACCCAACAGAAACATATTTTCTTTATATACATACTTAGATTCTATTTATATGCCTCCTGACCAAGACTTTTCCTCTGTATTTATACTAGGATTATTAAGCTAGCATGTTACTAACCTTTAAAATACAAAGTGTCTTTAGATAATATGCTGAGATGTCTCTTGTGCATATGCAAAAAAACCACCAATACTAAAGCCAAAAACACCAACTAGTTAAGCACTCACCTAATGAGGCAGAAAAAAATAAAGTAATTATTCTTCTTTATCTTATCTAAGGATCCTCACCATTAGCATTTTGGGGGAGAGAAAATCCACTTCTTTATTTACATAATACCAAGTGGGAATTACATTTAATGAAAGCACCTTCAATACATGATCTTTTTGTTTTACATTTCCAGATGCAAAAGTAATTTGTACTGAAGGATTACAGTTAGCAATTTGTGCTTAAACATTAACATTCTATTGGAATTGGTGGGATTTTTTAAGAGGGGAAAAAAAAAACCAAAACCCAACAAACAAAAAATTACCATAGACCACACCTCCAGATTGTGACAAAAGTTGTTTAAAACTTCAGGAGCTTCAGCTCAGAAAAGCCAAGAGGACTATGCAAGTTTTAAGTTTTAACTCTTCAGGAAGTTCTTCAGATTCAAGAAGACCAAGGCCAATGTACCATCTGGCATCTCTGAAAACTCATCTCTTCTCCAAGTAGATATTTACTTTTGAGAAAGAGCTATAATAAAATAAAAAAAGCAAGTACAGACTTTAAACCAGCAGATCAATAATACAACTATATAATCAAGTGGTCTTGTTTCCAAATTTACATTCTATTCTTGACAATGTCAAAATAGGCTCAATCTTACTTCTTTCTGGGGAAGAAAGAAAAAAGCTGGCTTATTTTCACCTTTAGAGAACTAGTAACCAAGGAAAAGCACCATTGTGATTCAGTATTAACATCCTGGGATGCTTTTAATTGCATGGTATTTCAAATCTTCTCCCTGAGAACCAATTTTGTCTTTTTCCATCATTATTATTGCATTATCAATGTCATCAAAAGTTACTGCAAGGATTAACATATGTCTAATGACAGTCCCAGTCCCAAAGGTGACATTTTAGCAATTGGGGACAGTAAATACCAGAAAAAAAGAGTGATGACATCATCCTTCAGAACCAGATGCTATAATTCAGGGCCTCTAAACAAATGTAAGAATGAAATATGCTAACAAGACAGCTGACTTTATGAATGATAAATTGAAAAAAAAACAAAAAACCAAAAAAACCAAAAAACCACCAAACAAACCAACCAACACTGACATTAGCCCAAAAAATACTACTTTAAAACAAGTAAGATGATTTAACAATTTCTTAATCTTTCTGTAAGCCACATCATGGAGATTCAAATGCACAAACAGCCTTGACTTAAAAATCAGGAGAAAAAGCATTCCACTAATACTTCTTAAAGTTTTCTAAACTTAATATTGAATCACCAACTAATACATTTAATACTTTTGTAAGAAGAAACAAGTACTGGAAATGAGTGTTACAGAAGTTATTTTAGAAGGGAGATATATTCTTATCCTTCTATAACAATTTTTATGAAGTATTTAAACTTCCTGTATTTTGAAAAGGGTGGTATTTGGAAACAGAAGAAAAGATTAAGGTTTACCATGCTGCTGTGTAAATATGTTCTGGATACCTACCTCCAAAATCACAGGACACAGTGCAAAACAACAGCCTAACAAGCCCAAAATTCCACTTCTGATGATGGTCAACACTGAAGCAGTTCAGAAGACCCCATAAATCTCTGGAAATGCAGTTAATTGCCCAACATCATATCCCAAGAGAACTTTCTTCCTGTGTCTGACTGCTCAGCTTAATGCATGGACTGAAAACCAGTATTATCCTAGCTAGTACGCTTGCTAATGTAGTTAATTTTTACAGAACTGTATTATTTACCTTAGTGAATCATACAATTTAAACCCCATAGGTCAACTATGGGCTGTATGCAAAAATTATTCTTATATTTTTTCTTATTATATTCTTAGTGTTCCAACCTTCTATTGTCATGCAAGATGCCAAAATTGTTCTTTATTGTTGAAGTATGCTGGTAAATCAATTGTCCTTAAATCCACTCTTTCCTTATTCTCCTCCCATTTTTGAACTTGCTGTTGCTTTTTCACACAATGAAGGAGAACGAGTATTTATTGAAGCCTAGATAATCTGAAGTTCTTCCTGGATTTGATTTTGTAATGAGCATATTGGAGAATTCAACCTTTTTTTTGGAGATCTGAAACAGGGCCTGCGGTGATACTCACATTGTCATTTTACTACTAAACTCCCAAAACCTGGCCTAAAGCAGCAAATCCAAAATGAGATTAAAAAGTAACAGTTTCTTGTTAGCAGCTGGCTGTCACTCTAGAATAATATTTGTTTTAGCAACCTCGGGTTAATGAGTAGCCCATGGCTATATGATAACCATTGTCTTTCCTGGAGATTAGACTCCCTTTTGGACAGGTTTATCTCACAATACTTCTACTTCATGTCCTGTGCACTCCACCCACATTGCTAGTCTCCAGGGATCTTAAGGAAACAAGCCATGGGGATAGTTCCTGTAAGCAGCCTCATTATTACTTTCAGTCGGAACATGGATCCAATTTGGATTAGCTGTTCCCACAGCTGTTTGGTCCTGCCTCAGTTGTTTATTTGGGGTTGGTTTTTTTTTGCATGTAAAAGTCCACATACTTGAGCACCTAATAGCAAAAGTTATAAGAGGGCAGTCAACTTAAGTTAGACTGTTTGATGAACTTCATCTTGCCAACATCCTTTTGTAATTATATGATATTTTTTGTCCAAAATATACCAAAGCTAGGATGCCTTATTCCTCTTCTTTTAGCTAATACAGACCAGATCCAATTCATTGTTAGGATATCAATACTAAACAGGTGAAATTAATTCTCTCTCCATCTAGCTAGTAAAACTTTTTGTGGCATTTTTTAAGAGCCACAAAAAAGTTTAGAATTATTATTTAGAATCGTGGATCATAGAATTAAAAGAAATACATCTTCACACCTCACTTTGCTAGGAACAAAAAGCTCTGGATGGATTTGATTTGCACATGTAATCTGGCTTCCCCATTGCAACAGTCTTTGACCTCCTCCAAGCCTTGTGTACCTTTTCATAGCTCATTTAACAGATGTCTAGCTTGACTTCTAGAGCATTTGATTGACATAATAAGAGCAGCAAACACAGAACAGTTACCAATCTCCAGTTTCAAAGGAAATGGCACAGGACGCAATTTTGCACAGTTGCAAAACTGCGTTTTCTTTTTCCATTGCAGTATCAAATCAGGCCCTACAGAGAGTCAAGGTTCTTTCCCATTCACATACTGTGTAGTCCACAAAGGGTGCACTGATCTTGTAATTAGGTGCCCTCAAGTTCAAATCTGACATCATTCAGAAGACATCAGTGTTTCTCCATCTTAGCCCTTGAGACTGATCTTTTGCCCCAACTTGTACCATCAAATGGCATACACTGATTTTTGTCATAACTAGGACTAGAACCTTTGTCTGTCAAGTCACAAACCCAAACAAACTACACCTACACCTTATAATAAAAGCATTCTAAGTGCACAAGTAGAAGAAAATATTATATATAAACTGTGGCACAAGAACTAATGGCCTAGGGATTAAAGGGCAGGCAATAATCTTTGCAGCCACAGGCAACTGAAAAGTCACAACAACCAGCCGCATAGATAGCACGCTGTGATACCTGGGTAGCATATGTTGCAGGCATCTATTTGCAAAATATGCTTCTGTGATAAATCAGGCCACAGACAATTATCTAGATAAACAATAAATTAGTCCTTTAGTTCAGGCATGTACTGGAATTCCCAGATTAAAGTTCTTCATGCATTTGTTTTGACAGCTCCAGTTCAATTACAAACAGTGATCCTACAAAAGATACTATTGTGTGCATTATTTTATAAAAATATGAAGGTCTTAGTAATAATGGAAAATAATTATTATTCCTTTATTGTACCCGGACAGGAAATGATGAATGTGCTAGCAAAGTTTTATCACATTTATAAGCACCTTCCTTCTTCCTATATTTGCTTCCTCTTTGCTCAAATTCTATCTGCTTCATCTCACAGCAATGGCTGTCCTTAACACTGGAGACCATCAGCCTGTCGACCTCTCTCACACACTCTCAGATTCGTTTCCAAAATAATATTTATTAACTGCTTGTCATTGTGAGAGTGCTACACAGGCAGACAAATCAAGAAGTCATGTTAAAAAGTATGAATCTGAATGGTATCTGTTAACACATTAAAACCTTCATGAAAGTTGTAATTCAGAAGTTTAGCAGCCTTTGTGCTCACTTAGTTCATGGTGCCCAAAGAAATATTTAACACCCATTTATTTTACATTTTTGGCTTGGCTCAGAAATACTGTGGAGAGCCGACACACCCTAAACAAGTAGAACCAATCTGTTGAAATGAGTCCTTGTAATAAAGTTCCTTCATTCTCAATAAATATTTGCCAAATAGAAAATAAGGCCCCATTTTTCAGAATAAAATGCTTAAACATGGGGATTTAATAGATCTACTAGGTAAGAATATTTATTTACTTCAAAGAACAACTAGATACATTTCTACTCAAAAAACAAACCAGCAAGTGATTCCATCCTGTGAGGTGGTAGATGATTATAACGCATGATTTCATGAACTGCAGAAAAGATTTCTCCATTAAGATGACGACTAATTTCAAGTATTCCCAATCAGTCAGCCAAATTGTTTTTTATTCTAGCTAAAACCAAGATGAACATGATTTAAACAAAAGCATTGATTCTATTAATATTAAGTAAATGCAAGTTTGTGACATGTAAATAGTATTTTGCCCACCTGTAAAGTTATATCATAGCAAGAGCTGCCTACGTTTTAGTGGATGACTGGGCACATCCTGCCTGAAACAAGCACGGAAAACACTTATAAACACACAAAAAAACCCCACAAACCAAAACAAAATCTACCATCTTATAATACTGTGTGAAAACAGGATGGCCGTCCTTTAAAAAGTAAACCAACCACTTTGCCTATAAACTTGCAGCTAAATATCTAGCTGCACATTACAAGCACTAACAGACTCTCCCTTTTCACAGATGAGTTTTCATAGCACTTTGCTCCACCAGCTCAAGCCTCAACAAGCTCAAGTGACTCGGGCCAGTACCTTCATATTTGGCAGGGTGGAGCAAGAGAGACAACCTCATCACAGGCTCTCTGGGGTTGTAAGAATGCAAATCACCAAATTCAGCATTTTGAATAGTACCCATAACTCAAAGCTAAAATCTGTGCTATGCTGGAACACATGGTAAAAGCCTAACATATACTAATAAATACATAAAAAAAAAAATCCCTGAAATTTCAGGTTAGTCTGCAAAAATTGTTCATAATCAATAGCAGCACATTAATCAAATTGAGAAGGGACAGAGTAACAACTACTGCCCAAGAACACTGTGCAGAAGAAACTGTACTTAATGCCTGAAAACTCAAGCAGCAGAGGAGCATCCAACAGATCCTCTACTTTAAAAGATTAAGAAAATAAATGAACAAAAAAACCCAACTACAGTCATTAGGCTGAAGTATCCCCTTCACTGATTCTTCTGTTCATCTCTGACCAGACAGATTTCTTCCAAACCTCAAAAATCAGCTAATTCAAAAAATGGTACTATCTGGCTACAACAAAAACGAGAGAGACAGATGAGGCCAGTAAGTATGTCAGAACTGCAGGACACCACATGCACTCCAACCAGAAATTACAGAACGCAAGAAAAAAACACATTGGAAGGGATTAGGCATATCTCAGAATCTGGATACCCTAGACCAGAGCCAGCAAATGCTCCCCTTTCTAATCTCTTTTATTTCCTAGAAAAGATTCAGATAACATTAAATAGCAAGACCAGTGCCCATCAGTGGCTTTCTGAATGTAGGCTGGTCATCTCCTTAAAACGTATCACTCCCTGTTAAAGCAGCAGGTGAGATTTATCCAGTGGACATGGAGCTGTAGTACTAACATGGTTTTGTTCAAGACAGTCTATTAATATAAACAAGAGATACAAGTATGCCCAGCAGCTTTTTCCTTCTTCCCAAAGTACATCTGTTGGTCTAATAAAAGTTATTATCCCTCACTACAAACGCTGTCCCTTTTATACCTGATGGAAAGCAGTCACACCCTAACAATTTGACATGACAATCATTAAAGTTACAGACTGCAGTTCCAGCAACACCTGCATGTAGTCAGAGAGAAGACTGAGAAGAAAGTTATTTATCACACCTGACACAAACTTGAAACCACAGAGTTAACTCTGTAACCTGAACCCATCCGCAAAGTAGACACAAAACACCTCCTTGTAAAAAAACATCTCTATCCAGTTTTGCATAACCTGTTAAGATACAGTGTATGGAACAAAGCCCTTCCTGAATAACTCCCTGCTGTTTTATGAAGAACCATACAGAAGAAATAAGCTCTCTAAATTAGGAAATTCTAGACTGAAGGAACATTAAGTCTGTAAAATAAAGCAGTCTAGAAAGGAAAATAAAAAAAGTTTCATGGTCACGTCTGTGCAACCTGTTTCATACAAATTCTGCACTTTATGTATAAATGCAAAGAAACTTCTCAGGTAAAAGTCCCAATTATATACACATTTCAGTGTAGAGAAGGGACAGCATTGATTCAGCTACTGAACACTGATGCTAAAAACATTCAGTGAACACCTTTACACCTTTCTAACCTGAGCAGCAAAGAAAGAAAAAATATTTTAAATAAAATAAAAAGAAAGGTATGGAGATATATTCTGAAGAGCTCAAGTTACTGGACCTGGATCATTTTGACTTTGCCTTAACCACCAAACCCCTTAAGATGCTTGTTAAAAATACAGTTTTCTGCATGCTTGCATTCTAGCTTAATGGATTTACTCTTAGAATGTTCAGAGTACAAAGGAATTTGATCTATGACAGTCATTCCTGTCTTGATTCCAGTTTAATTTCTGACATTCTTCAGGGTCTTGAAAGCTGTTATCTATATTCTGATGTGTGTTCAATGCTCTTTTTCCACAGTCAGAAACACAGCTTTGTGGGTTACGTGAAGAACATGCACCCCGACCAGTTTCTCTTGGCTGGCAGAATAAAGGGAAACCAACTCCAGACAATGTTGCCATTTTTTTCCCCTCCAAAACGCTAAAATTACGGTACTGCTGTTAAACCATTTAGTTATACTTGTCATTCTAACTCCAAAAGTAAATTATTCAGAATTACTGCACATTGCCTCGGGAGCAGGGAAGCTCCCAGACTGCCACTAATTAAAGTGCTGGAACAAAGTCACAAAGCAACAGTTCTTCCTTAAGTAGTCTCACTGATATACCATTCTCCAGTAATATTATAAACAACATGATTGCAAGAATAAATTTTTTAAAATAATGTTTTTTCACTATAAAGCTTAGTACAGTGGACACAGCCAAATTTAGTATTTTTACTGCATAATAAGATGGGTGGAAAAATTTTTAAGGAAGGCATTTAGAAACTGAACCTAGCAAGTAAGTTTCACGGCCTTATCACTGATTGTAGAAGGCTACACACGGGTTAAAAATGATGCACAAGATTACTTCAATAGCATTCCACTAGCAGAGACAAACATTAAAGTTGTTTAATAGGTCAGCAATGATTGCAGACGGAGATCTGACAACACCAAGTTCAAACTTGTATACACAGCTATCTAAAAATTGCAGTCTCTTATTAATTTTACTCTTTCAAGTATGCTTGCCCTGGGCCCACATCCAGTAGATGTAACAGATGGAAACTGCCAGTGAAATATGGCAAAGCTATGTAGGCCATCATGCGTGAACCAAGCTTCCTGAAAACTCTCTTGAATCAGAATGCTGGATCCAGCCAGGCATCCAAAATACCACCAACCTTCATATTCACACCATGACAGAGCCAGTGCTTTTCTCAGGTAGATGAAACCTGATTTAGAGCAAACTACAGTTTCTGAGTTATTCATAAATATCCCGTTTGCTATGAATATATTTATAGTTTAGCCATAAAATGAAGGTAATGCAGTAGAACAGCAACTCTGACAGTGTTCTCAGGCCATTACCTGCTCCAAGATACAAGCCTAGTCACAGTGTTTCCTATTTTCAGATATTCTGCAGTTCAAGACAAAGGACACACCATCAGAAAAATCACTAATTATTTGCAGAGTAATTAGCACTAATAATCACATTACTACCTGATTACATTCAAGTGATTTAAGTCCTTGCTGCTACCAACAAGAGCATTCCCTAAGCTTTACATTCTCACCAGCTCAATAGTGCTATTAACATTATTCATGTAGCTACACAAACAGGCTGCAGGAACTCATTTAGCTGAAAACTAACCTTAGGAAAGGAGAAAAAAAGGTAAAGAAAAGGGGGGGGGCGGAATTAGTTTTCAGTCAGATGAGCATCTAAATCTATCAGCCTTCCAGAACACTGACACTCTCACACAGAAGACAGTAACATGCAGAGAGAAGCAAGGAAGAAGTATTGGTACACTGTTAGAATGCTCCAAAGTAATAGTTCATTTTACTTTGGGGACATTGAGATTGATCTACTCTCCTTACCTCTCAATAAAGTCCTTGTTGGACAAGGAATGCTCTCATAAGAACAAACCAGTATTCACGTGCATCGTACTGGCCAAAGCATAACCCATACAAATGCTGTGGTTTGCTAAAGTAACACGTGTTGCAAAATACAGGATTTATTTGGCATTTTCACCAAGAAATCAATAATTAACTATACCAGGACAGTTCAGGGAGCACGGCTCTACAGTTATTTTTTATTCATTCTGCATTACAACAAAAAAATCTGCAACAGTGACAATTTCAGTAATATAACCGAGCACTTTTAGAACCAGAGACACATAATGGAAAAACATGCCTGAAAAGTTGAAATTGCTCTCATCCAGTTCTGACTCCTTTTCCACAACTACGATAACCCTGGAAACTCATGTTTCAAACTAACAGCACCCTTCCACTACTATACTAATGAATATTACAAGTTAATATTTAATGGAGATATTCTTTTACCTGTGGACTATGTTGCACTAGTTGTTTTCACAGCTAACTTCTGGTTTAGCACAGGCACTGCTCATACATAGGAAATAATATTGAATTCTCTTACGTTACCAGTGAGCTGAGTGCATGTGGCTCAGACTGACCTAGATTTATCTGGGGAGAACAACCTGGGACTCCATAGGTAACATTACACCTATAAATAGAAGTAAATAAGGAACTTGTGAGTATTTTCCTGCCCAATGGGACTGGACATGTCTGGTTTACCAGTTCTAAGTTATTTTCAGCTCACTTAAAGCAGGGAAAATGGCCTATGCAGCCAAGAATTTGCAGGGAATGTAATGCAAGGGAAACACCTGTTGTGAGGTCAGTTAAAAAACAGAACAAATATACACACTGCAAGGGCTGTGAGAAGTCTCAGCAGAATTTCTAGGGGGAAAACTGCCTTATAAAGGCAGGAGACTTTCTTCATTGAAGATAACTGAAAGGAAAAAAAGAGAAAAGCATTCCTTAAGGTTACGGCAGCTGAGGAACTTCCAGTGTTCTTCCTTTTTATAGAAATATTTTCTATAAATAGGAAGCTTCAAACAGTACTTAGAATAAAAATTATTAGCTACCTTTTTATATAAAGGTCTGCTAGGCCTCTTAGCTTACAGCAGTACTCTTCTTGGTTCAACTGTATTATGCACCAGCCAAGCCAGCAGCTAAGTATGCTGTGTGATTTCTCACCGTTCCTACTATAAGATGCATTCCTTACTATTAATGGACTTGACTATCCTTATGGATCCCTTCCACCTTGAAATATTCTATGATAATGAATCCTGTTCAAAGCAACAAAGATTTAGTCCAACAGCTGAAAAATTAGCATATTGGATTTTTACTGACTCAGAACTCAAACACTTCTGTGCTTTTTTAACATCTAGTCCTTAGTTGTTCTAGTTCAAGGGCAGAATTTCTCTGCATAACAATATTACTCATATTACACCACAGAGTATCTTGAAGTGGCCAGTGTCTTAAAGCCTTATGAGGAAATCCCTTAAAGACACTTCCATAAATGCAGAATTGAAGACAACAAAACAGCAGCCCACATTGCTTTTCTTAGAATCACACAATCTCCCAGGTTGGAAAGGACTTTTCAGACCATTTAGTCCAACCAGCAACCTAACACTGACAAAAAACATCACTAAACCATAATGCTGGGATAATGTGGCAAAATCCTATAACCAAAACAGGTGGAAAATCTGCTAGCTTTATTTTAAGCCCCTTACGGTTATAACTAAATAAAATAAATACATGACACACAGGCTTTCTGTACTAAACAAATCCAGTGGTGTGCAGACCTAGAGAAGTCCTCTTACACTGCTTGCTAAAAATTATCAGTATAACATATAATTGAAAAGACTAAATTTGCATAGTTACTGTGCTGTCTTAACACAACATACTTTCACAATACCTGTCCTGGTCAGATGAAGACTATGCAAGGCAACATGTATATGAGGTGTTTATAATGGATTAATTCACACTATATAATAAAACTTCAAAGTGTGATGTATATTATATTGGATTAGATATTCTTCTGTTTACAGCTATAGCCACTTGCTCTGTCTTGCAGATCACAGAGCATCTAAGTAGACCAAACCTATCTGCACTATCTTCAGGCACAAATATTCTGCTCAGGAGTTTGCTTCTTTCTTCTGCCATCTGTATTTTCCTGATCTTTCTAGGATAGTTGCTTTTCTATCTGTTTTCAAAGATGAAAACGTGGGATAGGAGAAAAGGATAGCCTTCACTCATTTTTAGGCCCTCCTATCCAAGTCAGCAGAGCAATATATGAAAGAACAGGTAATTGAGCAGTAGGTGGAATGACAGTATGGATAGCAAGGTCTACAATGTAAAAACTAAATATGGGAAGAATCCCTATCGCACATAGCCCCTTCTCTTTTACTGCACTTACACTCCTATTAAGTCTGGGAGTGGAAGCTGTGAATCTTTGTCAAGTCACCATAAGGCACAGAAATGCAGAGAGATAATACATTTGTGTAAAATTAGTATTCTTCCACAACTTTTTCTTACTGCTGTTAAGTCCCCCAAGCAAGGGCTAGACACCCTGTTGTCCAGAAGAAAATTTTTATTACAGAACAGAAGTTTTGCATCTAAAATTTTATTTTTAACAAGATGCTACATGCTGTGGTCTTCCTTCAAAAAAAGTCCTTAGTATCACAGTGGAACCAAGCCACATAGATAAGGGCACTAACATTTTACTCATACTAGAAGTGAAAGGAGTGGACACAGCAGCTCACAAGAGCCGATCCTGGAATAACACAGACCTCTGATACAAAGAGAATATTGATACACGTCCAACAGAAAATAATCATCACTGAAGAGTTTACAGTTAGCATTTCACTTCTTGAGGATGCAGAGGTTTTTCGTGCTCAGAGGTGCTGAAGTAAGAGTGAAGAGGGAACGCCATCAGTTTATGGAAACTGATGTTTTCTTGCAAAGGATAAAATAAAAGATGTCCCTCACTGCCTATTTACTTCACTAGAGTCCTTTTTTTTTAGGGCTCATCTACATGACGAAGGCTTTTCAAGTAGCCTATACAAAGCTCTCCAGCTCATTTCTGCAGAGATAGTTTATTTTTCCCAGTTCAAGTTGCATCTACACCGGTGTTTCACCATCACAACTGTGTTAAGCTGTTGCAGTTTCCTTAGTTTCAATTAGCAAAGTCTATTAACTTGCTAAACCACAAAGTTTATAGTACAGATTTAGTGCCATTATGTTTTGTGTGGCTGATACCACGATAATAGGTACCTGTTGGCAAAATAGTTTGTTTCTCTTTCCTCCTTTTACATAGTAGTTCACAATCCTCCTCTATTAGGAAAAAAATGTGTTACAGCATCAGACATCGCAGCTGAAGATTAAAAATAACTGACACCATATAAGGCTTACCAGCACCATTAATACTTTTTACTCTTTTTTTCAGTTGTGAATTTTAAAACAAATTGAAACACAAGTTTAATAACGGAAGGAACAATGCCTGCCTTTGAATTTCAAGAGCAGATAGATGATACTTGCAACACAAAAGTTTGGAATCTCTTCCAAAGAGAGTAATATAGAACTCTGTTAGATCTTGGTGAACAAAGCAACTAAGCAGCACTGACCGCTAGTCAAAATTGCACTGAAAATATATCCTACATACAAGAAAAAAAACCTCAAACGCTGTTTGGTGGGTTTTTTTAAGTGGAGAGAATGCACTGAAGAAACCAGTGTCTTCCACCAATATCAATATTAAAACTACATTCTGTAGAAAGGTAAAAGACACCAACCAACCACAGAAGAGACTTTGGGCTGAGGACTGTAACATGCTGGCAGCTCATTTGTTTCTTTGAGCTTTCTTCCCTAGGACTTGACTGGATTTTGAAGCACTTGACCGAACAGAAGGCAGCACCCAGAGAAGTTTTGCTGTGTGACCACATAAGCCTATAGCTGCTCGTTAATCCGTAATAAATTCACTATTGTTTATAAGCTTCAGCTTCCGTTTTTTGTATATTAAGCTCTCTGAGGCGATCAGAGAGTCTTGGGCTGCTGCTCTCTGTGGTATGACTAGAACTTACCCTCCCCCCACTTTCCAGGGGACCACAAGTGAAGGGAAGGACCAGGAAGGAATAGAGCAGGTCTCAGTCCAAATCACCATGGGATAAATGCAACAAAAGTTGAAGGGTATAGATCTAGAACAGAAGCAACTGTTACTGCTGCCGAATTTAATACATTTGCATGATAATTTCACAGGACTACCAAGTTAAAAGACAAAAGGTTGTTTCTCACACCAAAACATTAAGGAAGCACAACCAGTAACATGAGACATACAAGAAAGCATCTTGTGAGCAAGTGCATGGGAAACTGTAACTGCAAACCAAAATGTTACCAAAGCAGTTAGGAATAAGAAAGATCACAGTACTTTTCTAAGTGTTGACACACTCAGGAAAGAGTGACTACCAAGAAGCAGACCGATACAATTTACTCTCCAGAGGCCCAAGACATCAACACAAACTGATGGGTTGGTTACTGGGAGCGATCTGTTTTCCTACTACTTCTGAAGGTTTTTCTACAGCCCTTCTGTTTGCACACATGGGATCTAAATAGCTGAAATTTTTACTTAAAGAAAGGCCGAGATAGTGACATTACCCAAATTTCTACCCTGGCAGACTGATGTTCTCAGTTGTTTGGGTTTTTTTTCAACAAACAGCAAGAAAGATGTTTTCATTTGTATACATCGTTGCTAACAGCAGCTACAACTTGGACAGAACAAGAAAAGGTCCCTCAGGCTCTTTACCTCTTCCCCCTCCAAAATATCAGTGCCCCCCCTTCCTGTCCTAACACTCCCCAAAATTCACAAATACAGTAAAGTTTAAAAGGAGAAAGCATTTAGAGCATCAGTGTGACAATACTGGGTTTGGTCAGGCAAGAAACGTATCAGGAAATAGCTAAGAACAAGCAAATAACACAAATGACTCAGGATCCCTTCCCATTACAATGGGGAAAACAGGCAAGTCTTTTTCCACACATGGCCAGATCCACCCACCCCGGCTAAAAAAGTGCAGAACAAATGCCAATTTTTTCATAGGAACTTCAAAAAGTCCAAAATACTTCCCAGAAGAAAGCTGACATTTTAACATACTGAAAGTTTAGCTAAACCAAACCTTGATTCTTTTCTGCTTTACAACTTAATTCACACAAAATAAGCCCAACTGCATAAATGAGGCATTCAGAGTTATCCCAATGTCTTGCATGAGTCCTGGGTTTGACTTTTCTTGCAGTTACAGTAGCACTTTGACACTTCAGCTTTTACTTTTACAAAGTAAATATAACAGACCACCTGTGCTTTGTAGTTGCAAAACAAATCAAAACAAGCTTGTCATTCATATTTTCATTAAGACCACGTAATAATAGAATGCAGCCCTCTGACTTTTAAGACACAAGTGTTGCAGTACTTGGCATACAGACCCCTTCACATGCCACAAATATGCATTTCCACCAGTCAGCCGCTGGAGGAAAACTCAGCCATCAGTATCTGCCCCACAGATATTCAGCATTCTCTCCATCAGATCGAGGGGTCAAACTCACAGGAAAATATAACCGCTATCGACAACTGGCTCAAGAGTCAGCCACATCCAGTGTTCACCATCAATCAGTTCAGCTGCAGACAAAATTCAACACACACATAAGTGATCCTTACAACACATCTAGCAATTGTGACAAAAGTTTATTTTGTATCCTAGGCACATCACATTAGAAAAGGAGGTAACCTAAATGGTAAAGATCACACCCAGGAATCCAATCAAACTACTATAAAGAAGAAACCGAGGGCAGCAAGTTCTCACTGCAATACTGGTTTTGCTGAGGCATAAACTTACTGCTCATGCGATTTTGAAGCATAATTATTCACAGTTCACCTGAGTGCAGGTCGCCAGCACAATTCATGCAAGAAGTAACCGAGTTTATCTTGTTTGGGATACTGGTAGCATACCAGGTCACTCCCATCAACTGCATCTCCCACTCCTGCACTGAGGTTTTCAGACATAAAATCAGCAGCAAAGCGCTTTTTACCTCCTGTCCCTATGTAATTAGCACTATTAATCCCAGGCTATCCAAGCCCCCCGGCGTGGCTCTGATTTGGCTTTAATCTCTGCCGAGGTCTCTTCTTCCTCTCCACAGAAAGCCATTTAAACCTTGGCAAAGCCTCTCAGTTTAAAGTGACGTTCTGTTGCAGAGGTATTAGTCCCACACTGCACTGATGTGAAGCACGGAGACATGCAACGCCTCACCTTACTCATAAAAAAAAAAGCAAAAAAAACCCCAAAACAACAACAACCCACAAACCAAAACAACCCCCCCAAAGGAAGGAAGAGTTACTCTTTTCAGAGAGCGATCGCCCGGGACAAGGCAAGGGCTCCCCTGCACCTACTCCTTCCCCGGAGGGTTACCCGCAGCGAGGCCGGCCTCCCCGCGGTCCCGCCGCCCTCCCGAAGGCTTCCTCTCGCTGTCACGCAGGACGCGGACGCTCCGCTTGTCACCTCCACGGCGGATAACTGATTAGTCATTTGCGCCGCCCAGGGGCGCCCCCAACGGCTCCCCCGA
>VZRU01014814.1:428340-451569 GCA_013398155.1 Pedionomus torquatus
CCTGGGGGAATGTCATTGTCCAGGGCTGTGTTCCTCCTGTGCCAGTGTTCCAGTACCTAAATGGGGCCTGCAGAGGGCTGAGGAGTGGGTGTAGCGATGGGATGAGAGGCAATGGTTTTAAACTGAAGGAAGGGAGATTTAAATTAGATAATAAGGAAGAAATTCTTTATTCTGAGAGTGGTGAAACACTGGAACATGTTGCGCAGAAAAGTTGTGGATGTCCCATCCCTGGAGGTGTTCAAGGCCAGGCTGGATGAGGCTTTGAGTAGCCCGGTCTAGTGGGAGCTGCCCCTGCCCACGGCAAGGGGGCTTGGAACTAGATAGCTTTAAGGTCCCTTCCAACCCAAACCGTTCTGTGATTCTATGCTAAAGGTTTCCCTGAAGAGAGCTCCATGTCAAGGCCTCTGAGGTAGGGCTGTGCTGGAGGCACGCAGGGCCTTCCCAGACCTCTGGTGGTGTGGGTGTGGGGGTCTCCAGGGCCCCTCATCCCAGAGGGATGCGGCCCTACATGTTCAGGGATGACAGGTCAGTCTTCAGCCATCACGCTGACTCCAACAACAGTTTCAATAGAACAGCGTTATCTTGGTGCTAGTACTGTATTGCAAGGGGGTGTCAGAGGTGATTTATTAAGAATGAGTCTGGGCCATGATTGTTTTGTATCCTTTGTCTTGAGGAAAAGTGCTAGAATTATTTTATATTAAAAAACATATCAGACCGTCATTTTTGGAACAGACCCTCCCTCTGAAATCTGTCAGGAATCCCTTTGCATGACACACAACTGCTTTATTTTGCCATTCTTCTGGAACAAAACGTCACTCTGAGAATTAGTTGGGTATCGAGTGGTATAATGTAAGGAGTAGAAGGCCAGACCTTGAAAATGTATCTCGTCTGTGTTCAAACTGAATATTTTTCTTTAACACCTATATTTAATCTTTTATTGGCTTACAGTTTTTGTTTTCTTTACATTTAGAAAATGTTGCAGATGATAGGAAAGAGGTCTGTTGCAGCAAAACTGCACGTACTTTACTGAGCGGCTGGGACAAGGATTTATTTACAATGTTTAAAATACCAGATCAAACCATCTGCAGAAAATAATTATCCTTTATGCAGACACTTGATCCAGTCATTATCTGCAAACATTTGAGAACAGATGTCCTTCATTTGAATTATATTTTCTTGTTGCCCTTTGTTACAAGTAATTTTGGCAGGCCATTTGAGGATGAGCTCCATCCAGTTTCACTGTGGGGTGCATTGTATGAGGAGTAGGGTGTTCAGTCATATGACACACTTTTTAAAGCAGAGATGACTTCTGATACAATGAGTTTGTCATGTCAGATTAGCTGTTTTTCTCCTGATTGTTTCAACAAAAATATACAGCAACTGGCACTAGGAGAATTACTGAAGAGAATTACAAAAGAAACTCAGACAAGGAACTACTATTTCGTTAATCTTTTGTATCATACTTTCCAGGGGCACAAGGCATTTACCTATATCTCACCTAAGGTGACTATTTTAGCATTTTTTTCCATTGACAAGTTGACATTATACCTACTCTCTTTTCCTTCTCCCCTCAGCCATTGGAAGTGCCACAAGTTCCTCTGGCAGACTGAGGAACCCATTCAGTCAGGTCCCTCTGTGAGCAGCTCTAAGGAGCAAAGAATGTGCCAATCCACGAGCAGTCTCCAGTGGTTGTCGTGCAACTCCCCTTTTGTTTCTAAACCCTCTAAAAAATGCGTAACAGGCATTATTTGTTTGACAATAGTAAGCCTGGCAGGCAGTGGAGCTCTTTTGTGCCAAGCCCTATGCACATGCATAAAAGAAGGGTGCTCCTTGTTCAAGGCAAGAGGCTTGCTGGACCCTGTAGGACATGAATATAAGGTGCTTAACAAGAGATGTTACTTGGCATACAGATGTGGTAGGAAGTGCAGAGGTTTGGGGAGGTTTATAATGCTTGACATTGGAGGGGTTTGCACTGACTCTTCCCTGGATTACTGTCCCACAGCTTACTTGTGTCTAACAGGATTTAAATTGCAAGATTATTGCCAGACAGTCTGGACAGAAAGGCTGCAGTCCTCTCCGTCGGCTTGTGGGATCTGGACTGTGAGGCTTTTGGCTTGGGATGCACTGCAAGGAATACTGCCTTCAGTCACTTCTGTCCTTGTTCTGCCATCCATATCCCCCCTGTGCCTGGCTGGCACAAGAAGACCCCAAAAAAGTGTATGCCCTGCTTCTCCTGGCCTCCAGGCATAGAGTGGCTTTGTTCCCAGATGTTCCTCAGCAACACCAGAGCTTTTTGGGAACTAATGTGAAGCTGAGGGGAATCCCGTATGGACCAGACTAAAGGAGTTGGGGCAGGCTGCTGTCTCACATGAGGATTTGACAGTTGTGTAAAGTTCTTCAGAGTTCAATATAAAAGCCAATGTACAAGATAGTATGGACCTAAGGGCTGACCCAGTTTATCAGAGGTCTCCGCTGTGATCCATAACCCCTGAAGAGAGACACTATAGTACTGAGACTGCCTCAGCACTGGCTGAGGGCTGCCTTGGAACAGCAAACCTGTGGTTTCTTTCCATATTTTTCCTTCTTGCGATTCTTGTGACCAGATTTGTGCCAAACAGGATGTTTGATAGTAGCACAGGCCATGTCTGTCATATATTGCTGATTTTTGTATCGGCTTTCTTTGCCACTCTGCTAATAAAGGGGTGCCGCAGAGGACAAGCAGGTATGAGGAAATAATCAAGGCACTGGCCTCCCTGCAACTGTGTCCCTTTACTGCCTCTGATTTATTGTCATTACCTCCTGAGCAGGAAAAGTGTAACACACAGGTGGGCAAACATGGCCTTGCACAGGCGAGCACGAAGGAGTGGGAGTGAACTTTGTTCCCTTACTGGCTTATTGCATCAGAAACACCTGTCCCTCCTTCACCACCTAGTATTTGGTGTGGGGCCAAGTGGCCTCATATCTGATACCTTGACAACCGCTTTGCATGTTCTCTATCTCTCCCCAAGTGGCTGTGGTAGCGCTGAAGTAACAGGCAAAGGAGAAAAGAAAGCATTGCTTGGGGCTGTGTGAGCTTTCCTTCCTTCACATCAGGGCAGCATCATTCCCATGGAGCTCATCTTACCCTGAGAAGCCTCTGCAGGCAGGGAGATGTGAACCTGTTTGCCTGGCTGAGATACTTCCAGTGGGTGGCAGAGAAGCAGAACAGGTGGTGGGTGCCCTGACATAGAGGGGGTGTAGTGTTTTTCAGCAAGGCAAATCTGCTGCTCAGATCTGGGTCTTCAGCAACACCAGGAGATACACTCTCACTGGGAAGACGTAGCAGACTTGGGATCCAAATGCTGTGGTTTTGAAGCTCTGAATGCGGCACTGGCTCTTTAAGTCAAAACCATCCACATATTCCTTCCCTGAGACAAAACGTCTTTGTCCCTGTGCATGAAACATATTACGGCTCAAATTCCTGCAGAGCCATTAGAAAAAGCAAAGTGCATGAGTCTGACAGCGTGGGCCTGCCTGCGACTCTGAATGTGATTATTAATCATGCTGGATATTAATAACAGCATCTCTTCTTGCTTGGAACATTTGATTTTTTTATAAATAAACACTGTGAGTGGTTATAAATATTGATTGATGCCAGTAATAGTAAGACATTTTAGATATAGTCTTTCAACAAGACAATCAATCCTGCTGAGGACCAGACTGGAAAAATAAATGGCATTTTGGGTCCTGAACTAGCGGGGAAATAAGGCTTGTATTCAGATGTCTGAGAAACAGCTGAAGCTTCAGGGAGGAGGGCTGAAAAATCTGTCCTTGGGGGTCTACGTTTCCAGGGATGCTGAACAAAATGCTACCTGTCTCTCTCAGTTACAGAGGAGTAAGAAGTATTAGGCATTTCCTCTTTTAGACAACAACTTATGAGTGGATATCAAAGCACAAGACTGGTGGTGACTGGGTTTTATTTTTCCTCCCACTAATTGGGTATTACTGAGCAATGCCTGCCTCACGCCTCAACTTCCACATCTGGAAAATGAAAGAAACACTACCCTCTGCATCAAAGGTCTTGCGAGAGCTGATGAGTAAATATTTGGAAACCTTCATTGCTTAGGAGTACTCAAAGTTCGGTGGATTTCTCTGTTCTTCCAAGCAGGGAATACAAAAATTATTCCATTATGAACTGAATAGCAGCCAAGAGAGTTTCAGAGAGAAGCTTAGGAAATGCCAATGGCTACCTGAGGGGTCAATATGCCTAGGCTGACCTGCGTGTGTCAGAGAGCTCTCTAAGCCAGTGAGTGTGGTTTCCCTTTTGTGCTGGTGATACCACATCGTTGTGGACAGGCTGTAACCAAACCCATGCTCTCATTTTGCCAGACCAGCACTAGCCAATTTGAATGACCCCTTGGAAGGGGGAAGCAGGAGCCACACACCAGCTCCTTTGTAGCTTACCATAGTTGGTGTTGCTTTTCCTTACTGCTAAGATTTTCCCTAAGCGTATCTTATCCTACTGGCTGTGTCAGAGCAGAGAAAAGGGTATAGGGTGAGAAAAAGGAGATATACTTTCCTGTCTGGAGAGGGATGTCCTCTCAGTGTGGTTGGCTCTGCAAACCACAACTGCAAACTGCAAACAAAAGGTGTTGCACATAAACCAGGACTTGTCCATCCCCACTGGTTTTGCAGAAAGATGGAGAGAGTGCCGGAAATTGTCTGCATTGTTTTCCTAATGCTACATCTCCCTTCCAGATGACATATGCCTCCACCTCAAAAAAAAACCCACCCCAAAACCAGCTGGCAGCAAAGAGCCTGTAAGTCTGTTTTTCAGAGTCCTGCATGCTTTTAATCAGTTCTTGATGTGATTTGCAAAGGCACAGAACCACTTTCTGGCATGTCTTTCCCTCTGGTACAATTACATGTAAAGCAGTTCACCGTGTAACCTCTGATGTGACCTCAGAGCCTGTCATGTCTCCTGCAGGACAAAGAGATGGGCAGGCCCATCTGTACATGCATGGAGTGTTTCTTATTCAGGGCGGAGTTTGCCCCCCACAGCCATATGCCCAAATGGAAGCAGCCCTGGATTTGCAAACCATAGGACGATGGTGAGACTCATGTGCCAGGATCACAATCCATGGGTTTGCTTTGCAGGTCCTTCCCACCCAACTTGGACCAAGCTGTGTGCCCTCAGCCTGCTTGATAACGTGGGTCAGAGTGGGCAGAGAGATCGATCTGGCTAGTTGTTCTGTGCCTCCACCACCACTGAGGTGGTGGAGTGGGACAGGAGCTCAGCACCCCACTGGCACCATCCAGCCCATCACAGGGTTGGTGCCTGCGGTACAAATGTGGCCTCTGATGGCTGCATTAAAGCATTCCCAGCCCCCACTGATTACAAAGGGTGCCTAGCACAACAGGAGTCTGTTTGTCTGCCGCTCTGCACAAACAGTTGCTTCTGGAAATACATCTCACATGAGCAATTAGCCCCAACAATAAAGAGGTCCCATTTCTGCTGGGCGGTTTGGGGAAGCTGCTCTTTCACTAGGCACCAAGGAGGAGCTCAAACAGCTAGCTCCCCTCAGCCTGATGCCTTCCCAGGGAAACCACAGGTCTGGGGCTGCAGAGCATCATCTCCTTTCTGCTCCAGCCTTCTTGACTGGGACTCACTGTCTCAGCATGACACGTGTGAAAACTGGTTTCTCTTTAGATCGTATAAATCTTTCACCTTTTACTAAAGATTTTTGTGGAGAGGGACAGGCACGAGTGTCAAGGAATTTTTTGAGCCTCCATTTCGGTGGAAAATTATTGATGGCTGAACTGAAGGATAAGGTCAATAGACTAAGGTCTATAAGGGAATGTGAAAGGGAGATAGATTCATGGTACCAGGCTCTGCAGACCCCCTCGACAGAGGGAGTTGACCCAGGGAATAGGGGGGAATGGATACAGGTGCCTGTCAGAAGAGGCAAAGGAAACCCCTCACAGCTGTCCTCACCTTTCTATTTGCACAGTAAGTATGGTGCACTGGAGGTTGAGGGTGAGGAGAATGACAAGGTAGAAGAAACAGTATCTAGGGGGTCACCTAAAGTAAGTCAGTCCCCCCTCCATTAGAACACGTACCCTAAAAAAAAAAGAGGAGGGTAATTGTTATTGGTGATTCCCTTCTGAAGGGAACAGAGGGTCTCATATGTCAGCTGGATCCCTCCCACAGGGAGGTGTGCTGCCTCCCTGGGGCCCGGGTCTGAGACATTAGCAGAAGACCATGATTCTGTGTGAGGACACCGCTCTCAAACCAGCCTCTGGATGATAACTGAGCACCGAGCAATGTGGGGCTGTGCAGAGAAGGGGCACATATAGCTCTTCAGCTCCTGTGGCACCCTGGGGACAGGGAGAAGTTATTTTAAGGGTGCAGGAAAGACTATGCTGTGAAATTGAAGCTGGCTTCCACTGGGCTTGGAAACTACCCAGCACAGCTCAGCAGCCATTCTTACCACTGACTAAATGCAATTGTCATTATTTCTCCTTTCCCTCTTTCCTCACCTTGGTAGCATTTTTATCCTCTTTCATCTTGCACAATTAAAACCTAAAACCAACCCAGGAAAAGCATTAATCAGTTATTATTTATGCATACTTGCAATGTCAGGTAGAGGCCTCAGCTGGGCAGCAGGGCCGCCTGTGCCAGGCTCTAGTCATTGCTAAAAATACACAAAGAGAATTATTAATACCAAAGCCCTGGAAGTCCTGGCCCCACATCTGGAGGGAAGATGTCAAATGCAATGAGCACATCGCAAGCAGCACGGCTTGGTGCTCAAGCCTCTTCTCCATACAGTTTATGTACCCTGTGCTACAAAACAGAGGGAAGAGACAGGGCAATGTGGAGGGGACACAGCCACCCATGACCATCAGGCAACCTGCTGCCCACTCTCTGGACTGTTCAAGAAGGACAAATCCTGTGTCCCATATTGCTGCTCTGGAGGGAAAGGGAGCTTCCTCTAAGGCTGCTGCTTTTTTTTTATTTCTGGCCCTGCTGTGTGAACTCAGTTCATCTTATCTAAACCTTTCCAGCAGTGAAATCATCTTTTGTTTTGTTTTGTTTTGTTTTGTTTAATGGTGGGTGGGAATTGAGTCTGAGGTGCTCCTGTGCTGCTGTCACTTGCTTCTACACTGGTATCACTGGGAGCAACTGCAAGAAGATAGCTAGTGTTGCAAATCCATGTGAAACAACAGAAAACATGGTGACACGGGTGCATGTTAATGCATTTTGGAACAGCAGAACCCCCAGATTTGCCTTACTTTGTTGACACCTATGCTAGAAAAATCCCCTATTTTGCCGTATTTGGAACTGGGTAATGGTCCTTGGTGCCAGCCTGCTGTCCTCGGGGTTTCACATTCCAAGAAGACTCAATGGCACCATCTGATGGCCGTAAGAAGAGCAAGCAGTAAAAGCTCGTTGCTTCTGGAGATGAAGTTGGGCCGAAAGTTTCCTGTGAAAGCTATTCCCAAGCAGCAACACGATTTCTAGCCAAGCACATATGGGGTAGTGGTCTTACTGGAGAGAAAAGGAGGCTTTGGGAGGTGGTCAGAAGTGTTGAGACGTGGGCTGGTTTGATCTATGTGGTGGAAACCCTCTGTCCTCAGTTGGCTCCCCAAGCACCTTTGGAGCAGGTACGTGAGAAAGTAAGATGAGCAACGGCCAACTTGCAGGGTGCAACTGGGAAAAATGTGGTGTGGTGATAAAGCTTCCCAAAGTCGCTCAGGGCAGAGTGCGCAGTGCCAGGACTGGTGTGCTGGTAGAAACAAAAAATCCCTGCCGAAACAGCCTGGAGAAGGGAAGGCTGAGCTTCTGCTGGGGCTGCTAAAGAGTGGATGGGGGGCCACATCAATTGTTCCATTGATGCAGGTGGTTCAGACCAATGAGGATTCTTTTGGTAAGTGGCACCTTATTGATTTTTTTTCTATGTATAGGTAGTGTTGATTTCTCTAGCAAACACTGTAAATGAAGGTCAGGTTTATTCCATATCTACTTTGCAGCATTAGTTGCAGCATTAGCAATGGGAGACAACCTGTCCCCTTCCTTCTCTGACTCTGATGACTTGACTCTGATGACTGCAAGGGCAGTAAGTACAAGGAGTCAGCTAGTTTAGCTGGCCCCTGTGTGCGGGAATGTGCTACTGTGTGAAATCCAAGAGGGTAGGTTGAGGGTCAGAAAGCTTTGCCCAGAGTAATTTCCTCAGATGTGTGGGGAATCATCACCTAAAAAATGCCAGTGATTATTACCATAGGTCCATCATTCATGTACATGAGGCAATCTGAAGCAACTCCTTGAAGTTTATCTTCATGGGTGTATGGAAGAGCACCTGCTTGTCCTTTCATGAGGGCAGGCCTCTGCTCCAATGTGCGTGTCCCATCTGCAAACTGGAACTGCATGAGTAGTTTTTAAAGGAAGAGATGAGAAACCCTGTGCTGGGCACACTGGGACTCTGTGTGTGGAGGTCTCCTCACAGGCTCCAAGGCTCTGTTGTCCACAAACCCACTCAAAAATGACACCTCCCTGCTAGCCCTAACTTCCCTCAAGGGTAAAACCCAGCCACCACAAAAAAAAAAAAACCTACCTCTTTGGAGGAGCTCTGTGAAGGTTACTGCAGCAAGACAAGAGTTTTCCAATCTGTTCTGATGGTCACCCCTTCCCACGGGCTGCCAGCCTCAGAGCTTGCCCAGTCAGGGCACCAGGTGACTGCTATTCTGCCTCTTTCTTCATCTGGCTGTTGTCAAAGGCAATGATTCCTGGGTGGAGCTGATAGATGCAAGGGAGGGCTTGATCCTGGTCTACTTCTGGCAGCCAGCACTAGCACTAATGTTTGTGATGGCTCATTAGTTGTTTATGACGTGCACCCAGGCACCTGAAAGTCTTCCTGAGAATAAGGAGGGAGGGACAGAGCCTATTTTATAAGAAGCTAGGAAATGAGTTGTTTGCTTCATACCTAGGAAAGGAGCCCAGAGATGACGTGGTTTCTGGCTGTAGCTCCACCAGTCTTTTGACTCCCCAGCTGCTCAGCATGGTTCGTCACCCTGCCACCTGTTTGCTTGGGCAAGGTGGACCTGAATGGATAGAAGCAGCAGACTGAAGTGTGCAGGATTGTCCTTCGAGGTGTAGCAGGATGCTGCTGAGTTGACCATTACCATAACTGAGTGCTCCCCAGCAGACTAACAGGCTTATCTGCTTATGCTGCCAGGGTGAGTTTGCACAGAGATGCAGTCACCTGTTTACTGGTTGGCACAACTCAACGCTCTGCAACCATGAGAGAGGGAGAAGAGGACACAGACATGGGCACAGGCCCTTCAGAAAGTCCATGCCCTGGGTGAGCAGAGGCCATGTAAGACTGGTTCCCATGCAAAGCACTGGGCTTTCCTTCTCTTAACCTGCAACTCTAGCCTGGGGGAAGAGTCCTCCCCTTCTTCCACTGAGGAAAATGGAGAGGACGAATAAAGCAGAGTCAGCCACAGCAAACAGGTAGAGCTAGCCAGGCTAAGCCCCTACCTTTCTCATTGCTTGTAAGTCCCACCTGCTTTTTGCTTAACTCCCAGCTCTGCTCCAAGCTCCCTCAGACAAATGTTCCTGAAGGCTATGGAGGAGAGACAAGGAGAGGAGAGGCAAAAAGGTTTCCTGAAACCAAAGTCCCAAGGGGGATGCATAAGAGGCATGGATCGATAGCTGTGTTTCCGAGAGACTCCAGACTCCCTGGGTCAGCGATAATAGAGGGGTGAGCTCATTGCTAATAGCTTTGGCGGGTGCGAGAGCCAAGGGCAACCAGTATACATCAGAGAAAGTCTTGATATCATCTCTTCGGCTCTGTCAGCAGTGCTGCCTGGTGCAGATGGCAGCAGGAGGATCCTTTTTCATTAATTCTCTGTGAATGGACTGCTTATTTTGGTGAGAAGGGAGATCAAAGCTTAGTCTTTGACTGGGTACTATCAAATATGCAGTGGAGCTGGTGAAACCACAGTTATCTGAGCTAGATGACTCCTTGCAGTGATCCAGGTTATCTCACTGGCACTGTACCCTTTAGTCCATGCTTATATAAAAACACCCCAAAGAATGAGGCTTTCCCTGCCCAAATAGGTTATTCTGCTTCTTAAGGTATCTCTACTCCAATGGCTGCCCTGCTGGGTACCTGATTGCCTGCTTTGGGGGCCTACAAAGGTCACGCTGGTGGGACTGGAGAGAAGTCAGTTACCATCGCAAGTCTATCGGGCACCTAAGCTTCAGATATTCCTGTTGGCTGCCTGCTCCTGCTTTGCCTGGCAGGGTTTGCCTCCCCTGTGCCAGCCTTGCACCCAGTGCTGCATGGAAAGCCGGGGGAGCATGGTGAAGAGGATTTGCAGAGGAATACTGAGTTTTCCTATTTTTTCTCAGGTTCCTACAACTGAGCAAACTCTTCAGAGCTAAAAGCACATCAGGAACCCTGCATGACCTAGAGGACTAGGGCCAGGAAGGAAGAGGGTAGGGCAGAAAGTTGACAGTCCTCCAGATGCATCCCACTGTGCTGGCCCAGTGACATTATGTCCTCAGCTGAGGCCCCTGAGGGCACCACTTAAATAGCCAGTTCCCTCCACCTGAAGGAAATTGCTCTACTCCCATCTCTGACTTGTCTGTACCCATTGTGCACCCTTCTCAGCACAGTGCCCATGGCTCTTTGGGCTCACCCCCCAGCAGGAATCAGTGGCACAAAGCCCTGGGTACCTGGGCATTTTCTAAGGGGCTACATGACAGTCATCTGTGACTGTCTCAGAGGTTTGTAGTGAGTGAGAGGCAGGCGTGCCAGGTGCTTGCGGGGAGCATCTCCTGCACATCTTGGCCCTTGTCCCTAATGGATGACCTGTGCAGCAATTAACAGGGAAAACAGGGCAAGGGAGAGGCAGCCCTGGCAGTGCTTCGACTTTCTGATATACTTTTGCTTGGCATCAGAAAGGTCTGAGGAGTGTCTCTAGTGGGAGAAGGCTAATGCTCCCTGGCTGGAGACAGGGCTGTCTGGTCCTCACTTGGGGCACCACCAAGTCTGCTGAGCAGCGACTATGCAGAGGCTCCCTTGGCCCAGATGCAGACACTTCGTCACTGTGCTGTGCCCAGGGGATGCTGGGCCAAAGCCAAAGCCAGGCCTTGAAGCCAGGCTGAAGGAAGCACACCCTGAAATGACGGCCTGAGCCAGAGAGGATTGCTGCTGAATCTCTCTCAGTTCACAGTGTTGGGGACCATGCATGTGGATCACAGATGGGGGACACAGTCTGCAAGGCAGTGGACACAGAGTCTGTAAGGCAGTGGGGACTTGTCACTGACCTCTGAAAAGGACAGGCTGGCATGTCAGTAAGGGAGTTTTGGGATGCAGAACAAGGTCTGCGTGTGTAGAGGACTGCAGCATCTTGTACAGCCATCTGTCAGCAGTTCTACACTTGGTGCCTTGAGTTTGCCAATCCCCCAACCCAAACCTGATCCCTGATGGCTTTAGAGATGTGAAAGACTTGAACCACATGATTCAATGAACCACAGGTGAATGAAGCAGGACAGATGTAGCTCATCCGAGCGCATGGAGCCCTTCCCTCCCCTGGTACCCTGTGTGGTCAGTGTGCCAAGATAGGAACAGGACACTGTGGACACCAGAGCTGACATGTCCCTCCCAGGCAGGCTGCAGGAGAGCAGATTGCTTGCAGAGACACTGAGCCAGCATGGCCGTGCTCTTACGCAGTAATTTGCATCTGTAGTGTGCAAAAGATTTCAAAGATGAAGCACAGATATGGGCATCTGCCCTTCCTCATGTCACACAGCCTGCTGTGGTCAGACCAGGCTGAAGGCCCCTGTCTCACTGTGGGCCATCACCCTTCAGACAGCTTCACCCTCCAGACTTCTGTCCTACATCTGTGAGTGACTATTGACCTTCATCCCTCTCTCCTTCTCCTCCACCTCCTCCTCTTCCCCTTTGTACCAGACGTCTGCAGTGGTGCCTCAGCACGCTTGCAAAATGCGGTTTGTGTGACACTGACTATTGTCCCGAGTGCTCGCGAAGGATGTGAAATGGGTGTAGACTTCCCTTCCCATCGCCTAGTGATGCACAGACAAAATTTTGGTGGTTTAAAGAACGCCCGAGCCGCCGTGAGCTGCCACTAGAGGTTGCTCGTATGCCTTACTGCGGGCTGGGTGCTTCAAGGGCTGTGGGGTGAGCAGGACGAGGACACACTGCACAGCTCAAGGACTTCCCTCCAGCCCTCTTCAGAGCTCGGCTTTGAGGCAGGTGCCAGGGAAAGGTGTCCCACAAAGCTCAGGTTTGGGCCACCGATGGCCCATTGCCTCCTCTTCCACAGCTTGGCTTTGCTGTGCCCTTGGTTCCTGGGGTTGCCACCAGCCACTTGGCCGCACATGGCGGTGTGTTGGATGCTGTGGGGTGGCAGTAGGGTCTGCAAGACAGGAGCAAACATGACAGATGGGTCCTGTTCTCCTTTGGCCATCATGCCCAGCTGGATAGCCCCACAGGCTGAAACTGAGGGGAGCTCACTGCGATGGCAGGAGCACACAGATATATATATCAGGGCATGCAGGGTCTTAATTTCCAGCCTGTAGGTGGATGTCCAGGCTCCCACTTCCCTATGTCCTGCACCCCTGGCTCCAGTCAGCATCGGCTGAGCTTGGTGCTGTGGAGCTGGGGACACCATCTCCTCCAAGGTGTGAGCCCCTGGCTCTCCTGTGCGGGGCTTTGCAGGGAACTGTGGGTCTGCTTATCTCAGATGGATGGAAAGGTTGCCCCTGCGTTAGTGGTACAGGATCAGGCCCTTAGCGTCTGTTATGTAGAGACCCAGGACAGGGTGGTCAGAAATGCTCCAGCCAGAGCCCAAATCCAAACCAGCTGCCCACTTCCATGTGGGATGGATCTATTTGCACCCAAGATACATCTCTGCAAGACACACATCAGGCCTGGCTTGGGGTACCCTAGGTGTGCCCCAGCACAGAGGCTGTGTATGCTTCAGGGAGCCCTCTGGGTGCTGTTGAGGCTTTGTGAAGCATATCAGGCTGGAGTTAATGGGCACCCTGATGACAGCAGGGTTGAAGAGTGATGCCATGAAGCAGCAGAGTTGGAAGAGCTGGAAGAAGAACCTGAAGACCAGCAAAAGAGTGGGACTAGTGGGCTGAAGCAGCAACAGGAGAAGAAAATGCCATCCCAATGCACCTCCTCCAGCTCTACTGCTACTGCTGTGCTTGCTGCACCCTGAGTGACTGTCCCCACGGTCGTGGGGCAAGCAGAGAGTCCTCCCCTGGCAGTGGCTGTACTGGCACAGCAGCGCCTGGAAAACACAGATGTGCACCCATCAGGATGCAGCTCCACTCCCAGCATGACTGGCTGTGACTCAGAGAGTGCCTCAGGGGAGCAAACCAGATGGGGAAGATGGTGTCTTTGTTTTTTGGAAATGGAGCCACTTTTTAACACTGAGGCTTGTTTTTAATTTGCCAAGGTGCTTTGCACCCACTTGGTGGGCAATGGGACATGTAGACTTCCTCTGTGGAGAGGAAGAAGGGTTGCAACAAAGGTGGGCTGTGAGTGAGATGGAAGCAGCTGCATCATGTTCTGGGCATCTGAGGGGCCAGATGGATTTGGGCACAGCCAGATCCACTCTGGCATTCAACATTGGTAGTTTCGGGAGGGGAGGATTTTACTTTGCATGCTTACCCTGGTGCCATGAAATGTGATTTTGGGAAGCATTTTCTTTTGCCCTGCTCCTGCTCATGCACCTCCCTCCTAGTAGGGCAATGAGCAGGATCAATACCAAGGGGCTGCTGCCATGATTGATGGGGGTTGCAGCATTTTGGGTCGAGGCACACATATTTAGTGGTAAATCCACAGCAGGATAATTACCGTTCTTTGTGGATGGAGACTTTATTAAACAGAAATAAATAAAACATCTTTAAAGAGAGAGCAAGAGAGAGACACAAACCCCATTCTTGGGGCAAAGCAGACAGATGAGTAATGGGACCCTTTGAGTAAGTGCCTGTCCGGCCAGCTCTGAGTCACTGAGCAAACAGCACCAGCCTGGAGCCGGCAGCAGGGCTATTCTTAGCCGTCAGGAGATGCTGCTGGGGGAGAGGAGGCAGGTTAAAAGGTGTCAGTGGGGAAAAACATTTGCTTTCCAACTAAAAAACCCCTGGAACTAACCTGAGGCTTGGTTGCAGTAACACAGCCTGGGGATGGCAAATGTGAGGATGAGGAGGGTAGCTGCTGTCATGCTGTGAGGCTTGGGCCAAGTTTCTGGAGGGAGGGGAAAGGCACCTGCATTAATGGGTACTCCTTGGCTGCATACGTCAGATGGAGGGACATGGAGGTTCCCTGGTCCCAGAGACAGCAGGCAGCACAGACTGAGCATCACCCACTCACCCGCCCCTTGAAGCATCTTCCCCTTCCCACACCCCCCTCATTTTGAGCTTCCCAAGAGCAACTTCCTCCGAGGCAGCCTGACGTCTCTGCGGCAGCCAGGGTTGCATCAGCAGGGAAGGGAGGTGGCAGAAGGGTACTATGAAGGCCTGAGCTCAGTTGCACTTGGGCTCTTTCTAAATAAAGCTTCTTCAGTCATACTGACTCTAGCTGCTGGCTCAGCCCAGAAGCCTGGAAAACTAAATGACATCATCTGTGTACCGCCAACAGACAGTATTTCCACTCAGACACAAAGTGCACAGGTTTCAGCTGAAGAGAAGAGTGTGGCCAGGGAGCATTGCTGTTTTTTAGGGAACCCCATAAAGCTGCCTTTTCTCCCTGCTAAGGACCCAGACAGGTAGTAGTTACCCTCATTTTGGTCTCTGGTCTTACCAAAGGCTTCCTAAACCAGCCCCTCAGTGCCCCAGGTGGGACCCCACGCCCCAGGAGGGACTGCAGCAACATCTCAGCTCTCTAAGCCAGTCTTGCTCCAACACTGTGTCATTGAGACAAGCCTAGGGCCCAGTCCACTGGCTTCTTTGCCCCTGTGCTGGCTGCAGTGATGGGGGCTGCTTGTCCAATGGCTGAGGGCTGGTAGGGTCAACCACATATGGCAGCAGGTTGGGGCTGTGATTCCAGAAGACGGGTCATGGGTGAGAATTTTGGGACTCACTGCAGCAGTACTGCAAACCAATATAGTCATGAACCTTGACTCTCTGGGATTAGGATATTGCCACTGAGAGCAGGGTATCTCAGCACCTTGCAAAGCAACATTGTGACGAGGAAGATAAGCAGTGATACAAAGCATCCACACCCCTCTGGCATCCCATAGGTGAGGACCCACAAGGGGACCAGAATTACAATATCAATTGGGAAATTATAGCCTGGTGGCATAGGAGCAGGACTGGGAGCCAGGATTGCCCTTCCCCCAGCCCCTTCCCCACTCATTTCTGCCTTCCTGGTGGCTTTTGGCAAGTAACTTGTCGTTTTTGCTCCAGGTTTCCTATTTGTACAAGCTGGGCAGAGTGGGATTCTCCTCTGATTTCCAGAGCTCTCTGGATTTGAGCTGATCCTCATCTGCAGGGATACATGGGACAGGTAACAATAATTACTTTTCTCCTTCCCATGGGTGTTGTAAGGATTAGCTCATGTTTAGCAAAACTCTCTCTAAGTACTAAGCTTTATTAATGTCTTGAATTGCTCTAGGAGAAAATGTGGATTTCCAGGGAATGACGGGGTTTTGTCCTTCACTGGCATGGAGCTGCAACAAAGTCATCACAGCCCAAGGTAAGCAGCATTCTATTTCTGTTAGGCTCAGGGTACAGGGCAGTGTTTTCAACACAAGAGCAGTCCTCATTTTGCTTTCTATCGGTGTTGGAGGAGTGAAGCCCATCCTTTCTTGCAGTGATGCCCAACTAACAGAGCTCTGGAGGAATATGCATCCCATGGAGGGTCTCAGAGTGCAGTGCCCTAATAAGGTCTTATGTCACTGATGTGGCAAACGGCATCTCCCAGACATGTAATGAAGTGGGGTTGAGCCACGGGCTCCCACTATGAGCAGTAGAGGACACAGCTGTGACGTTGCCTGAGGTTCACTCAGCAGCTGGGGCCAGAAACCAAGTCACAGCCATGGCACAGCTTGGGATACAGGTTTGAGTGCCCTGACTTGAGCAGGGTTGCATGGGTGGGGGTCAGTTCATGCCCCCAGAGGCCCTCAGGGTCCTAACACACAGCATCTCTGCACAGCAGGAGTATTTACACTCCTGCAAAGTGTGGAAAAGCAATGCACGTCACCTGATGCTGAAAAGCCAGTGGGAGATGATAAATTCTCTTTTTCAGGCTCCAGTGCTGGAAAAAGGTCCTGAGCCCTCTCAGGAGAGGAAACGGGCTTGTGGCTGACGTAGCCCCTGCCCAAGCACTCCAGCAAATGTCCCTCCTGGGGAACCCCTGGCTGTCTGATCAGGGGTACAGGGGCCCAAAGCTGCTCTGGCTGTCAGACCCTGCCACCCTGGCTCTCCAGCCCTGCGGAGAAAAGGCTGACTTTTTATGACCCCTTCTCCCACTGCTGACTCAGCCATGCCCCCGCAGTGGGTGGCCGCAGCCTGGGGTGGGACAACGTGAAGGTAGAGGCAGTACAGACTGGCAAGCTTTCAAAGAGGCCACAAGCTAAATAAATAGCCAGCAGCCTATTTCAGTGGCTGCTATATTTAGCTCAAGGAACATTTATTTATAGGCTTGGCAGCCATTCTGAGTCAATAAAAGCTTGAGAGCTGGAAAAAGGACGTTCCTGGTTTTCTTGATGCAGTAATGGTTTCTGCCCCGCAAACCATGAGGAGTGGGAAGAGAAGCAGCCTCGGCACTGGGTCAGGGGAGGAAGCTGTGCCTGAAGCACACCTATGGGTTCCTCTGCCAGGGGACAGAGCCTCCTCATGCTTGTAGCCCCAGCTAAGAGCACATACCCGGCAGCATCACCTGGGTCCTGTCTTGCATGAGCACTGCTGCCAGTGACCCAATGGTCCAGCGGTCCCCTGGCCCAGAAGGAATTTATGTCTAAAACACAGGAGGATTGAGCTGTGCCTGTGGAAGCAGCGACATGCGATGTCAGCCCTGAGGACTCCACTGCAGCATGTTTCCACAGGGCTGCAGGTTTGGAAAAATGAAGCCTGTGAATGGGGGAGGAGGTGGAACAACACTCACGTTTCTGTATTAAATAATTTTCTCTTTCCATTTCACACATGGCAATGGATGGTTGAAAGAGGACATGCAGACAGCTTCTCTGAAGCCACTAGTGGGGTCAGCTGAGCCTGAGGCCGAAGCTTCACTCCGGGGAGTGTAATTTCTACCCCAGCAGCAGATGATGACAGCAGTTTGAAGAAGCTTTTAAAAAGACTCAGCAATTGCAGCTGGATGAGGGGAATGGATTTATGAAAGACTGGGGGATTTAGCCCAGCCTGTGGAAAACAGCCATGGGGAAGGATGTCCCTTCTGTGTTTAAGTCAATAAGTGCTGCAGCTTTCTGGAGCCAGAGCTGCAGGGAGCTTGTTCACGCCTTCTCCTCCCTCCAAAGCAAACCTGCTGCAGCAGGGAGTGGGGAAATGGTTCCACCAGCCTCTGCTTGAGCCCAGCCCAGCCAGCTGCCCCCCCCCACAGCTGCTGCCCTGCGGAACAGACGATGGCTCAGTTGGGTCTGTGTGTGTGTGTTTATAGAGTTTTAACTGTAATGTCCAGCATGTGTGCAGCTACATGCTGCTACCATGACAGGAGGAAGGTGGGAGCAGAGCATAGCTGGGAGGCAAATAAAATTTAATCATTATTAATAACGGCATGTATTTTAATGTGAATACTTCATGGCTTTGTGCTCTTTAGCTCAGCAGTCTGTAAAATCTGTACCATCCCATACACTTGTGTATACCCCATATGGAGCAGGACCTGACCAGTCCTTTCCACTAGAAGGGGGCTGCTGAGATGCCTACCTAGAGCTTCAGATCTGAAAATCACACACCAACCCCCTAGAGTGGCTGTTTTCAGTCTGTGGGCCCATGAATGCTCTAATTAATTTTCACCCCCCTAATCCCTCAGCCTTTGATGTAGTCCAGCTGCATCTTCCAGCCACTGGGCCCTATACATCGATGTGAGTCTGGCTGTGTGTCCAGCTCTCCACTGGCTTTGGCCCCATTGATGCAGCTGAAGATCCATTGCCCTCCACAAACCCCCAAAGAAGACCCTCCATCCCCACCCTGAGAAGGTCTGACCCTCAAAAACCAAGGCTGACACCAGCTGTTAAAACACCTACTTGGGTATTTATTACAACACGTTGTTCCAAAATACAAAAGAAAGGAAAAGAAAATAGAGGGTAGAAAAGCACTGCTGTTTACAGCCTCCAGTAATAAATAAATAAAGAGGAGCAGAGGCAGGGTGTCTCCCTGGGTCCAATGCCGGTGCTGGCCAAATTGGCAGCGAGGAAGGGAGCATGGTGCAGCTCATGGCCAGAGCCTTTTCTCCCTGCTTGGTAGTCCCCAGGTATGCCAGGGTGGGCACAGACCCCCTCCCCATGTTGTGCTTGTTGAGGAAGGGCCTGATCCTGCAGGGACTGGGGCAGGTGCTGAGGATGCTCAGCCCTGGTGCCATCGGGACCTGCTTGCTCCCTCCCTGTCCAGTGCTGCTCCAAAGGCAGGTGAGGTAGGAAGGGTGACGCTGGACTGGGACCCCAACAGGGGTCTGCCAGGGTCCCCCGAGAGAGAGGGGCAAGACCTGAGCTCTCTGGTTTCCAATGCATTCTCAGAGCAATGTTGGAAATGAGTTCAGCACAGCATGATGAGAAGGACCCCAAGCCATGGCAAAGGAAAGTCACAACAGAGACAAGAGGCCGTGCCCAGGCTGTTTGGAGAAAGGGGGTGTTAAACCCCACAAATTAAAAAGGGTCTTCAAAGGGCTGGCACTGTACAGAGACTGTTTCATACCACGGTGCAGATGAGGTTCCTGTTCCCTTCCCCTAATGTCTCTTCCTTCACCTTACAGCAATCTGGAAACCACCAGGTTGTACCCAGGCAAAGGGTGCAAAAAAGCAGCACTGTATTCTGTCTGGCTATGAAACCCTAGTTTATGTTGGATAAAACCTATATCCAGTCCCATGTCAGGAGCCATTCCCAGCCCCTTTCTGAATTCTTCCAGGTATTGCTGACATCTCTCCTTGCTGCTCTGCCACTGAGCTTGCTCTAACATGGGCCGCTTGTACTCCCCAGGCTGTGCTGTCCCCAGGCAGGGGAAGCTCACCAGCACGAGGAGGACACTTAAGCCAAGAAAGCCCAAGGCACCTGGCTAAAACAGGGCACAAATGCCTGGGCTTCACTAAGCTGGGAGAGTTCTGCAAACCAGCTATGACAGCAGAGCAAGAAGCCCCTGTGGGTGAAGATGCAGCCTGTAGGTGCAGCCAGCAGAACATGGTGAGAGGATCACAACCTGGAGGGAGCTGTCTCCATGAGCTGGATGGCTGGCCAATGCTCCTTAAAGCTGTTACAAAAGCTTTAAGCTTTTATGATTTAATCCTGCATCTTGCAAGCATGAGCAGGTACCTGTACAGGGAGAGGAGCCACAGAAAGGGAAGGGAAGAGTTAAGAGAATGGATCTGCTCCGGGTCTGGGTGTCTTTATACCCTCAGGAAACACCACCCTCCAGATCCTCTGCCAAGGGTTTGCCTCCTGGGGCTCAGGACAGCTGGGAGCTGTGGCTAGCACAGCCCCAGCTGGGCTGTGGGGAGCAGAGAGAAGGTATGATGGGGCCTTGCGTTTATTCACAACAGAGAAACAAAGAGCAACATACAAAGAGTAAGAAGCAAAAAAGTACAGAATCATAACCATAATAATCATAATCATAATAATCATAAATACTCAAATCTATTATTCATAGATTGCAATGACAACACTGATAGCTTATTATCATTAGTATTAGGGATGGGAGGGGAAGAGGACAGTAGGAGGGAGTTCTGGGGGAGCATCGTCTCCTAAGGGGCAAATGTAATGGGGTTGGACATCCAAAGAAACAAGCAGACAATGTCTGGGAAGGCAGCAGGGGCTGGGGGTGCTGCTGCCAAGGCCGGGGATGAGCCTGCTCCGACCCAAGGCTCTGGCTCAGTGTTGCCAATCTGATCGCTGCCTTCCTGCTGGTTTCGCTCAGCCCCATAAAAGGTGGCTGGGGAGGAGGCGTCTGGGGGAACTCAGACCCGACAGGCAGGGGCTGGAGGGAAGGGCACAATGTCCCTTCTAACCTAAAGGAAAGCTGTGGTTTGCTCTGTCCTTCGTGTGGCAGAAAGCTCAGCCATTGCCATTGTCATGACTGTTGGGCACTCAACAACTTTGTTGGTTCCTCCCTTGAAAGGAGAGTCCTTTTCTCTCCTCTGCTTGCACTTCAGCCACTGTGGGTCCCTACTAGTAAAGACTGGCATGGAAAAAGGATTTTTGGTTCCAGTGAGGCTTTGGGTTGAGTCGTCTTGCTGTGAGAGCCCATAAAAAGACCTGGCTGACAGGTGATGGGGAGGGCTACCAGTCGGGACATCCATTCTTGTGATAATTCATAACTCTCTGATTCATGGAAAAGTGGTCTATTAGACAAAGTATGACTTTAAAAAAAATATATATATTTAAGTTACTTGCAAGCCACTTGGTGACCCTGATGGCTTTGGGTCAGCACTGGCAGGAGACATTCAGGGAAGGGTGCTCTATTAAGATATATTTTCTGGATGTAGCCTTAAAATGTTGCATGAGAGGACTTCTAGTGCACATGCCCAGAGTAAAATGGAAGGATGAATGCAAAGTACATCAAAATAAAGCTGCAGAGGTGGGTTGTGAATGTCTCTTGGCAGTTACTAATCTTAAAATCTACCTCCCTCTGCTCTGGTTTCAGAGAGAGGAGTTCGTAGTGCCTAAAGCCTCAAACATGGCTAAGGAGGACCCAGAGGCTGGCAGAACATAGACCAGGAAAAGCAAACCACCTATCTATCTCTTTGCAGAATTTCAGAGTCTCATTTGCAACATGCAACCTCTCTTTCCTTAGTCTAGCTGCTTTTTTCTTGTGCTCATAATGCACCAGGTCAGTTAATGGGATGAGCTACATGAGAGCTCACTAGCACCTCAGCTCATCTCCCCACCTGGCTGTGCTGACTTGTCCTCTTTTTATTAAATTCCTTTAGAAGTCATCTAGCCCTCTCTCCATTGCCCAAAGCTATCAGCTGGCTACCTAACCAGCTGCTGCCAGCAGCTTCCCTGACCTGAGCTCAGTCAATCTGTGTTGGCACCAACCCTGGAGGACTATGAGCAATACCAAGTAGAGATTAGCAGGTGATGACCTCTAGCATGCTTGGGAAGAGATGCCACCACCAAGGGCAGCAGGAGGTGAGTGAAGACCAGCAGTGCTGCTTAGGCAGGAGTCGGGTAACACTAACCCTGGGCTTCAGGGGCTTACAGGAGGGATTTCCTCCTTGGATTTGACCTCAATGCCCATTTAGAAGACCCTGCTGCAAGTGCTGTTCCCGAATAGCTGCCCAGCTCATGGGATGGACCCCAAATGCTTACTGGAATCTGAAAAAGGAGCTTAGAAGATAGTGTCATTGTCCTTTCATGGCCAGAAGGGAGAAATGTTCAGGTTGGCAACACTGAGCTTGAGGTGGTTGCTGGAGGCAATGATGGGTGGCAGTGGGCTTTTGAGGGATGACTGCAAGATCTCTTACCCTCATCAAAAGAAATGTGGGGCGAGAGGCATGTGGTTCCCTGGCTCTCAAGCCACCCACTTCCCTCCCCACCACACCTTGGGGAACCAGGCAGGAGCACATGGAGATCCCCAGCATCTCACCAAATGGCCCCTTGGAAAACCAGAAAAACTAAAGTCGTCCTGAAGAGAGTGAGGAGCCTCCACGGAGACTTGCCTCAACTGCAGACACAAGAGGTGGTTGGGGAAGCAACCAGCCTCTCCTCACACGACTGCAGCTCCTCATGCCTCTGCTTTGTGTTCAGTTTTAAACCTGAGATCGTTTGGTTTTGTCACATGTATTTTGATTTAAAGATAGAAACGAACAACGAGAGGAGGAACAAAGGAAAGGGGGAGAAACTGTGTGGACCCAGAAAAGAAAAAAACATCACTCCAAGGATGACACAGGACACAGACATGCACAAACAGAGACCCCTGAGGTATTAGCTTTGCAAACTAGCGCGAGAAAAGGGAGAAAGCAAAGACAGCCGCAGGGAGAGATGTGCTTTGCAGCAGAGGCAGTTTAGTGCCTACAGCTCCAAAAAGCAACTTTTCAGCAAGCCTGATGTCGGAGTTGAGGGCAAGAACTTGCCTCCCCTCCAAGACAAAGAGAAGCAGCCAAATACCTCTTTAAAAGTCAGTTGTGCCCTCTGTGTGCTTGCAGAGCTTTGTTTCCAGCCAGCTTATCACCTGCTGGAAGGAGGGGAGCTGGCCCAGAGCGGAACAGGACCTGGGGTGTCCCAGCACCTGCAAACACTGCACAAGTTTCTTGGATGTGACATGAAGGATTGGGGAAGCCTGAAAAACCACCACCCCCAAAGGGAAGATGGTGCCCATACCTCCCAAGCAAGGTGGCTGAGGTGAGGGGAAGCTGAAGGCCTGGGTGGTCAGACTAGACACCCCCTGACAAGAAATCCCAACTACCACCAGCCCCTCCTCCCTGCCCCTGCTGCAGCAGCCTCCGACACCTTCCCTTTCCCTGTTCAGCTGGAGGTAACACCCGGAACCCTTCACTCCATTTTGGGCGACTCCCTTCTTGCCCTCTCCAGTGAAGATGGCCAGCCCAGGGGAGGGGAAGGGGGCACGGCTGGGATGGGGTGACAGCCAGGATAGGGACAATGGCTGGGATGGGATGATGGCCAGGATGAGAAGCAAACAGAGACCAAGGGGTGAAGAAGCGGCAGCAGCTTCCAGAAGAGAGTTTTCTGGCTCAGTTTGTGTTGTATGAAGGTTTTATGGTTGCTCGTTCACTCATTCATTTCTAGAAAAAGTGTCCAGAAGAGTCTCCTGTCCCCTTGTCGCTGTGCCCGGAGGGAAGAGGGGGGAAAATCTTTGTCGTCGACATGAGCTATAGAAGGAGCCACAGGCTTCAGATATTGCTTAGAAACTCGTATTTCAGATTTAAATACCATACACAGTAAAAATAGAGCTGAAAGTACCGCCCCACATTGTCTGCAAATCATTGCCAGAATGAACAGCTTCAATAAATTAAAAACAAAACAAAAAATTGAAATATTATTTACGTCTCAATAAAAATCGCAGTAAAACCATTTACCTTTTC
>VZRU01014814.1:451673-468843 GCA_013398155.1 Pedionomus torquatus
CCACCCCACCCCTGTTCCCGTCCCCTCTCTCCAGGAGACCCAAGTGGGTGTCAGGACACCTCGATGATCTCCATGCTGCCCGAAAAGCTAGACTGTTTGCCAATTTTGCCCAGCTCTTCCCGGGCCCTGCCCTCAGACATGGTCTCCTCGAACTCCATCTGGCAGCTCCTGCGCTTGAACTGCTTCTCGGCGCCCGCCTCCTCGTGCCAGCTGTGCCGCCCGTCCCGCGGCTCGGCCCGTGCCTTGTCCCTCAGTCTGATCTCACAGCCACTCGCCACCCCGCCACAGCTGAAGGGCGGTGGATACGGGCCAGTGCCAGCAAACAGGCTCCCGCCGCTACTGCCAGTGCCAGCTGAGTCCGTGCCGAAGTACCAGCCAGCCTCGCCGGAGGGGGTGCTGGGGGACTCCAGGTGCACCCCACTCCAGGTGGTGGTGGCGGTGGCGGCAGCAGCACTGGAAGCAGTGGCCGGCTGGCTGAGCCGCGGCGGCAGGCCGTCCTCCGCGCCAGGGCTCTTGCGTGTGTTGCAGGCCCCGCCAACGTTGAGGCTGAGCCCGTGGGCAGGCGAGCCCGCTGGGTGCCGGTGCTTCCGCCGCTGCCTCACCTTGGCCTCCAGCAGGAGCTCAGGCCCGCTTGGCCGGTCAGGGCTATCTGCCCCTGGAGAGAAGGGGCTGAGGCCACCGGGGCCCGAGGGGCTGTCTAGCTTGCAGAGTTTAGGGGCATCCCCAGGGCCGGGAGGTCCAGGGGGATCCTGCCGCAGGCCAGGGGAGTAGGCAGACTTGATGTCCAGGGAGAAAGAGCGTTTCAGGCGGTTGGTGTCCTGGATACGTTCAGAGGAGAGGTGCAAGCCGTTGAGCCCCTGCTGGAGGGTGGTGGGTGACAGGACCTTTGGAGTTCCACCTTGCCTTTCAGGGTCCCCATGGGGGGACACCAAGCCCGTGCCTCTTGGCACCTCCTCGGCCTTCTCTGAGGTAGGTGGTGAGGGTTGCTGGCTGCCCTCAGCCATTTCTGCTGGGTCCTGCTGGGCATCCCCCTCGCCCCGGTCGCCCTTTGACTTCAGGGCCTTCAGAAGCTTCAGGCTCCTCTCGTACTCCAGAAGCTGGCCCAGAAAGTTGAAGTTGGGAGAGATAGACGGGCGACGGTCCTTAACGAACCTGCCAAGAGGCACAGACAGCCCTAGTTGGTGCTTAGTCCTTCAGCGGGTAACCCCTACTCTCAGCCTCACTGAGGAGAAGAGGCATTGTCCAGGACCTTCTGACCGGACCTTCTGAAGAAAGGGGTCTTGAGGAGCCACGGCACCTCAAGATGCCCCAGAGGTAGAGCTGGGACTGCCTCCCCCCCACCATTTTACCACTCCCAACTGTTCCTCATTGCATGCACTTTATGAATGGAGGCTTGGTTTGGTTTCACTGGGACTCAACCATCCAAGGAGCTCCCACCCTCTCCTTGTAGGCTCAGTCTGCTTTCCCTCCCCGGAGTGAAACCTAATGGCATAACTCCTTCATAGCCTCTGGGAAAAACTCACCTGTAAGCATCATCTGACGACATACCCATGGTCTTCATGATGTAGGCGATGGCGATGGTGGCCGACCGGGATATCCCAGCCAAGCAGTGCACAATCACCTGACAGCTGGACACCTTGGCCTTGTCTGGAGCACGGTAGAGGAAACACAGAGAAAAGAATCGATGTGGTGAGAGATGGTGAACAAAATGACTCTAGCCTCCCTCAATCCCTTTGGATGACAGGGTTGCTGGAAGTAAGTCCATGGAGGACAGATTTTGAAGATTGGGAACTGCAAGGAGGGTCTGCAAGCATTGTAACAAAAGCTCACCGATGAATTCAATGGACTTGTCCAGCCAGGGAAGCAGCTTCTCACAGTAGTTGTCATTGACAGGAATGCGCATGAAGTGACTATCACAGATGAAGTCTGGCTTCGGACAGGAGTTGCTGGCGTTGAGGACATAGCTTATCCCATTCTGTGTCATCAAGTCCTGGTGGGAAAGAAGCGATTGAATGATCAGCTGAGTTCAGTCAGCAGCAAGTGCTGAAGATCTGCCTTGCCATTCACCTGCCTTTTCCCATCCCAGTATTTTCTCCTGTGGATCTCCCACTTCTGCCTTGGCCTTACTGATGGTAGGACAGCAGAGACCAGATGAGAAGTTTGTGTCAATTTAGATTATACAGGTTTGAACCTCAGCAGATCTCGACTTCGGTCCAAGTAAAAGTAAGCAAGACCAAAGACACCCAGAAGGGGGTCCCAGAGGGGAAAACCCAACAACCCCAGTATGAGAGGAATAGGAAAATACAAGAAAGAAAATCAGTGAAAACTCTGGCTGAAAGCTTTGAAAATATTAGCTGAGGGAGAGAGGAGGCATCTCACCAATGGAGTGAGGCAAGTCACTGGAAGCACCCTATGTTGATCCATGTCTTTTCTCCCACACCCCTTAGAAACACGTTGGTAGTTTTCACGTATTTACCCGTTGTTCACAGGTCTTCACTGTGAACACATGCCCTTGTGTTGGGGCATAAGCAGGTGGCAAGTGGAACAATCTCTTCCCTCTTTCTGACACTGGAGTGAACCTGGACTTGTTTTGTGAGCCTTTTCTGCTTTGGGCACCTAATGGCTACCATCACTGCCCATATTTCTGACTCAGTAAAATGCAATAGCACAAGGGAGACCTTAGGTAAATAAAGTCAGATGAAAAGTTGCAATAAAAGGGTGAGGTTCAACCCACAGGCCATCCATCAGGGAACTGGCTTGCTGGGTATGTGTTGCTGCTTTCACACCAACCTCCATTCCTTCCTTCCCAGAGCTATGGCCAGCTTCACCTGTATGCAGTGCTGACACCAGACTAATGGCTCATCTGATCCACCTCTTTTCCCATCTCATCAGTTTAGGTATCATCTGTACACCTAGGGGCAGGTTGCTTATAAAAAATGGGGAAACACCTGTGCCAGCTTCTGGGTCTCAGTGCCTGGTCTGCACTATTCCAGTGAAGACCCAGAATTAAATGGAAGGAGAAAACATGGAGATAAAAGCGTCCTTCCACACATCACAGTGGGTGGAGTTGCCACCTCTCCTTTGCAACATGCTGGATAAAAGAAGCATTATGTATGGCCTCTGCACTTGATCCCACTCTTCTGCCTATGAATAGAGCATCTTCTGGCCACATCATGGGGATGGCAGAAAGCAAAACTCCAAAAGATGAACAGAACTCTCCAAGGAAGCAAAGTGGGAAAGAAACTATCAATTTCCCTGCCTGACATTGGCTCCTCAGGAGACTGCACCGGGACTTTGGCCCTGGCTCTCCCGTGGTCGGTCAGTTCCTGCCCAACCCAGCAGGCTCTGCAGAGCCTAGCCTCGGCTCAGTGGAGCCAGCCCAGCTCCCAGGCTCACATTCTTGGCATTTTTCTCTTTAATTTCCTTTTACTCCCTGTATATAACTTCTCTCTCCCTCCTTTCTGTCTCCAACCCCTCTCCGGTGTCGTGGTCCTTCTCCCCCCCTCGCCTTCCCCTCGCCTGCCCCAAGGATGCCTGACTGGCTCCCTTCTGCCTGCGGTAGGCAGGCGCCCGGCAGCATTTAACTGCAATTCCTCTTTCTTTCCTCTTGCAGTTATTTTTCCTTTAAACAAAATTCCTTCCCTGGCATGACATCACAGCACAGCCCTTCCAGCACCTTTAAAAGGGCACTGTCCCTCTTTTCTCCTCTCTCCCCACAGCAAAACTTTGCTCATTTTTGGGCCTCCTGAATGAGCCCCTGCCCCTGGCCAGAGCTGCCTGTCCCTGTGCTGCTGCAGCTGAATAACCCATCTTCTTTCCACTCTCTCTGGCTCCCAAGGGGATCACAGGCTGCTAAAATTTGTGTTAACTTGTAGCCTAGCTGGTTAGGTGGGTGGGTGCAAAGCTGACTCCTGTTCCACATGTCCTTCCAGCTATTTTAACTCCCCCTCCAAATACACATATTTTCCCAGCCATGCTCCTCCTGCCCCTGAGTTTGCTATGGGCTCTTGGGAAGACTTTGACCACCCCAAAGCTCATCAATATAAGACAACTCATCCTGCAACCACTCGCCCCGGTTCTGCTGGGCTCTGCCTTCAGCCTCTTGGAAGGGTCAGACTGACCATGCATGGTCCTCCCACTGGGCAGAAAAGTCCTTGATGCCCTCACCACTCTGCATGGCTGGGGTTCCAGATGGGACAGCGCCGATATGCCCCCCTCAACAGGGTCGTACCTTGTTTAGGACGTCTTTCTGGGAGCCTAGGTAGAGATGTGGCAGGATGCGTGTGGGGCCAACATTGGCCACAGGTAGGCATGGTTGGGAGATGCTCATCGGCAGGATGGCAGCTGGCTTCCCCTCACAGAGCCCCGGGAAGCAGGACGAAAAGGTGGCAAAGCCTCCTGTAGAAAAAAATGGGGACATTGAGCTTATAGCGCTAAAGCCGAGACCATCAGTACTGGGCTGGGGACAAAGTGCCAATAATCCTGCAACACTGAGAACAGAGCAGAGCACAAAGCCACCAGCTATTGCTAACCAGTGCAGACACACTGTGATGATCATGTCACACACATGGAGAAAAGAAAAGAGACCCAGCTCTGATTTTTCCTGCTGCAGCTGGATACTAATACACACATGAGGCATCACACACTTTCTTCTGCTCTTCTCAACTTCAGACCAATGACAGGAAGAGAAAGTGCTTTTCTTGGCTGCCTACTACTCTGAGGACAAGCAGTGTCAATCTGATAGCAAAATCTGCCAGGGCAGGATGATGACAAGCAAGCCCACTCAGGTGCAAAGTTCCCCGGGTTGGGGAGGTCAGCACAAACCTTGCTACAACAGCTACACTTACCCATTGCAGTTTCTGAGAGTTGCCCCCTCTGCCCAGCCCTGCTGAGCCCATGATTTCTACCACATTGGATTGGATTGGCACATTGGTACCTGCAGGCCATTGCTGTTTTTCATGCTCTGACCTTACTGAATGTGACAGCACGCAGCACCCAATTTATGGCACAGAGCTGCTGGAGCAGTAATACTTCAGCATTTTAAAGCCCAATACTGGAAGAAAACCCCCAGCTGGGGCCACATAGGTGGCACCTGACAGACAGAACTATTGCCAGACAGAACTATTGTGTCTGCCATGGTCAAAAGCACAGTCTAAATGTGATTGAGTCTGCCTGAAAGCCTGTCCCCTGCTCAAATGGCAAGAGCACTAAGTTGAGCAGGGCAGCAAGCATTGCCCTGCCTGCATGGTGGGCAGCTCGGGGAGCTGGAAAACCCCCCAGTACTGTTGCACATCTTGCATGATTGCGTTAGGCCACTAGTGATCCTGATTTGCTGATCCTGTTCTCTGAGGTAGAGCTGGGTCTGGCTAGTGGTGGCCCAACCACACTCCCCTCCAGCTGAGGACATCTGAGTGATAGCTTGGTGCAATGGTCAGAATCTTGGGTTGTGTAAGCCCAACCAGTCTCCCTTGAGGCTCCTCCAGTCATGCAAATGAGCAGATATAGCTTGACACCACCCAAAGGGCACAGATGACTTTGAGGCTTGATCACCTTTGACAGAGGGAACAGGATGCCCCAATGAGATTCTTCTGAAAGTCCATGTCTCTGGACTCAGCACTGTGGGAATCCTTGGCCCATCTCCACAGCTAGACAAAGCCTTTTAATCAAACTTTGGTAATGACCTTCCTATACAGTCTTCCCTTTGGAAGCAAGGGAGCCTTGGCATGTTCTCAGTTTACCTTATCCAGTACCTTTCCAGCATTTCTAATGACCCTGCTGGAGCACGTCCCTGGCTGGTGGTATGGCACCCAGGCTCTGGCGGGGTATGACTGGTACTGCAGACAACCTACCCCACCTGTTTAGGAAGAGATGAAAAAGCCAGAGCCACACACAAAATCATGCTCACACCACCTGGGAACAGCCAAGGTTCTCCATCACCCTCCATCTCAACAGCTCCTGGTGTTAGCTCCCACTGCCCCAAGAGGAAGATGTTCTCCAACCAACCTCTTTCTTCCCCTCTCTTATGTTTTCCTGGCTGGCAGATAACAAAGCTCCCAGCTTCAAAACCTGGCCAAGCCGGGAGGGGTAGAGTTAAAGCACCTTATCTTCTGTAGCACTTCCTTTTCTCTGGCTCCCTCCAAAATGACATCACCTCTCGATTGGGACATTAAATCAGAGCAAAAGCAGGAGGCCCAGTGCAGGTGCAGCACAGCTCCAGTTACTGCTCATCCCCGCACTGCGTCCCCATTGCCAAGGAGTGTAAATCACCAGCCAGAGCTCTGTGTGGACATGTGCGACCTCCCTAGTTTGTCCCATGCTTGAGCAAACACTGCTGATACCTGGGGGATGCTCAAGCAGAAACCTTGTGGGAAGGGTCTCCTTCAGCTGCCCCCCAGGGAAGCTGTAACACATGGGGTCAACTGAGGCACAGATTTGACTCCTGGACTCATGCAAAACAACATGGGAATTTTTCTGAAGGAACTCAGCACATTTTGGGGGAGGAGGATGCATGCAAGCGCAGCCCCAGGAATTGGTGCCTGCTCTTGTCCCAGGTCCCCAGGCTCTCACGCTCACTTGTACCCATCAGGAGCCACCCGGGGCCATGTATGGTTTAATATGGCTCTTTAAAAGCTGGGAGCAGGGGATGATCTCATAGCTAAAGCAGGTCTGGGCATGCCACTCTCTCTGCCTTGCCTGCCTCGGCCGGCACTTGTGCGGCAGCAGATCCTCTGCCAGCCCTGCCCGGGGAAGTCCAGGCAGGGGCAGAGGGGGCTGCAAAACAGGTGGGGATGTTCACAGAGTGGCAGCAGCACCCTTGGCTGCACTGCCTACCCCAGCATGCTGCCAGCAACCGGAGGATGTCAGCACCCAAAATTACGCCCATAGCACACCCTACTTGTCCCAAGCAAAGCCTCAACTCTGTGTTTGTGAGCCCGGGCATGCTCCCACCCTGCTTGTCCTCATTTCCCCCATGTTTGCAGCTGCTGAGGGCAGCCTGGGCTTGGGGGAAATCCTAGAGATGGGGCTGGGTACCTGACACCATCCCAACCTTGAAGTGACACTCATCCTACCCCACGCCGACTGCTGTAGCATGCCTTTCATTTTTAGAAAGCGAAGCAGCTCTTCAAAACAATCCCTAAGGCAGCAAATGTCCCTGGCTGGGCTCCAACTGATACCTGGGCTTTCCCCCCTCAATCCCCAGGCCACAGAACCCAGCTTTTGCTAGAAGCCCCATGGGTGATGAGCCAAGGCAGCACTGGGTCTTTCTAGTCTTTCCTTTTATTCACAGTGCTGGTGCCAGGAGCACCATTTCTCTTGGCACATGGGGAATTAAGATCAGGAAGGATTTGTACAGGACATGGAATGGGAGGCCAGGGATCACTGGTTTCTTCTGCATGCTCCCCTCAAGCCTGGTCAAAGCTTGCTGGGGAGGAGTTGGTAGTCCCTGCACAACATAGCTCTCTGCACTGCTCAGGCTCCAGCACTCCTCAGGGCTCGCAAAACCATTCCCTGAAAAAAAAACAGTATCTTCCTGCCTCCTGCAACTACATAAGGCAGAGATGGGGCCCAAGGATGGGCATGAGGGATGTTTGGCACAGGTAACCAGGCCAGAAGTAGGGATGGCTTCCCTGCTCCTGCTGAAGGCGGAAGAAGCAAGAGCCAAGAACCAGCATCAGGCAGGTCTCTGGGAGGATTCTGGGGGGTTCATTCAGCAATGCCCCCAGAGACATAAAAACCCTTAATGGCAACCTGCTCAAGGTGGGGCTGAAGAGAAATGCAGCTTTTGGGAGGGAGGGAAGTGCTGTCACCCTCCTCTCCTCAGAGGAAAGATGGAAACTGAGACATGGGGTATTGCAGTGACTTAGCACCAGAAGAGTGCAACAACTCAAATCCCATTTCTTTCTCTGATCCCAGGCTTCACTCACAGCGTGCTGAACCCCCCTTCCACCTCTGGCTCTGCCTTGCAGCGACCACTGTGGGCCAGCCCCCAGACCTGCTCTATGCAACCCTGGTGGCAAACAGAGGAGGGGGAAAAACACCACAACTTCTCCTTCACCCTCATCTTTGCCAGGCCCTCCCCTCTGCACATTTTCCAGCTGAACATCTATGACAACCTCACAGCGAATCTGGATTTGTTGGGAGAACAGATGCTGCTGAGGGAAGGCGGCCAGCCCGGGAATCCTTCCCAAGCCTATCCATCAGCCTCAGGGGAAGATGCCAGTAGCATCTTTGAATAAGCCCCTGTAGTACTAGTACTGCTGCAACTGTTGGGGAACCCTGCAACTTTTCACCTTGAACAGCAAACAGCAAAACATTCTGGTGGTCTCTGGGAACATTCAGCTCATGACTAAGACACTGACATCATCTCAGGCACCAGTCATCACCTGCAAGTTGCCCTGCTTCCCTCTTTGCCAAGATAGGGCAGCAGTAGTAGTACAGGGAGGGGGACACAGAAAGTGACAAAGTCTAGGCTAGGGACAAGGATGTGATGTCATCATTTCCCTCCTAGTGCTAAGCCCTAGCTTTGGGTATTTACAATTTGTTGACCTGCCCAGGACTTCCCAGGAGCAGGAAACAATGGGGCCTGAAAACCCTCTCACGTGCTTCTCTGATAGATAGACTGCCCATTCATCTCCAGCCCCATGGACTCAACTCCTTCACAGTCCCCTGAAACAACCCAACAGCTCTGGCTTCAATGTTGCACCCCAATGACTGCAAAAGGGCTTCCCAAGGTACCTGGCTCACCCCAAAACCACTCTTAAGGAGAGCCATGTTCATCTTTAATATCCCCAGCCCCATGAGTCCCCTAAATTCCCCCAACAGAGGCACACTAAACAGCAGGGGCATGTCCTGTTCACTAGCTCCCCATATGCACATCCAACCCAAAGCCCCTCATCAGGAAACAGGGAAGAAGAGGTGATGTTACCCCACTGTGCCATCAGTCTATGGCAACAAGAAAGAGGAGAACAAGCACAGGCACAGTTGAAAACCCTTCCTGGGCCAGCAGCAGCTGCCACACCCCACCTCCTCACCCCCAGCTCTCACACCAGGAGCTGGCAAGAGACCTGGGGGAGGGTATTAAAGAGGTGGTTTAAAGCCCACCCTCATTGCTCCTGTAATGACTCTTAAAGAGCAGCAGCTGGAGGATCTCACCTGTGCAGGTGCTGGGGTTTTTGCTGCAGCCCATGGCCCCAGAGGTGGGTTTTGCACCTGTGCTCATGCTAGAGACCCTCTGCTCTCATAAAGCTTCCAGTGATCAAGGGGGCTGAGAGAGGCCTGGCTCTGCTCAGCTCTCATTAAAATGCCTGTGGTGGCTGAGAGCTGCTGCCAGGGCGGCACGTGGCGAGGGGCAGCGGGGCATGCAAGCAAGCACGTGCCTCGGCTGCTGCTGGAGCAGCCGCCACGCCAGCATGGTTCCCCCACTGCTGTGCTGGCTCAGCAGCCGCGATGGTGCCTGGATGCCTCCTCTCCATCACCCTAGCCCCCTGGGGACATGCTGCTCCTAGAGATCTGACACATATGTCCCCAGGTGTTAAACCACCTTACTGAATTGAGGCATTGCAGGAGATGATGAGAGCTGAGGGGGCACCTACAAAACCCCAGCCCTTGCCTGCACTATGCCCAGCCTTGACAGGATAGTGAGTCCAAGCATTTGGCTAAGCATCGCTGTGGCAGGCTGAATTGAAGGAAGGAAAGTGAAGGGGCCAGGCATGCCACACGTCAACCGCCAGAACCACCGGGAAAATCCCTATTTGCAAAATGCCGTCTCCTTGGCTCTCGGCTGGGTGGAAGCCTGTTGGTGCTGGCAGCTAAGCTGGGCGGTGTGATGAAACACTGCTTACTGCCACCCTTACTCACTGCACTCAGGGAAGCTCCATGGTTTTGTCAGCACTTCCTCACTGCCTGGGACATTTCTGAGTTTTCCCTTGACTCCATCCTCGTTGTTCTCCTCTTGGCACTGCAACCTCCTCTGCTTTTCCCCAGCTATGACAGCAATGCCCGATACATGCAGTCAGCTTGCTTGAATGCCCTTCTCACCCACCTGGGTGAAATCATGGTGCTCCAAATACTGGCCAATTTGCCCTTTCCTGGTTGATGCTCTTTTACTTCTACACATCTCAGTGCATTGGAGAGAGATGTCCAAGAGAGATGATGTACTTCATGTTCACCTAGTCCCCTGTCCCCATCCCACATCCCCTGCTCTGCAACTGTGCTCTCCCCAGCCCAGGTTTTACCCTACCTTCACTTGGCACAAGNTTTTTTTTTTTTTTTTTTTTTGGTTTTCCCTCCAAGCAGTAGGGAAGAGAAAGCCGATGAATCAGCCCTATTATGGATTCATGTGAATTCCCTGTTTCCCCAACGGTCACCCCAAACAGCCTCTGTCCATCTGTTGCTATATTGCCCTGCTGCCTCCCAACCTGTGCTAGCTCCCCTGGCCTCAAAGGCTGGTCCCAGAACCCCCCCTCCCATTCTCCCAAACAGGCGGAGAACATCCTTAAAAAACTGGAAAAACATCAGAAAGGAAGCCCTCCACCCACACAACCACAGACGCGCTCCCCGAGCTGCTGGGCTTGATTTTCCTCTGGTGACTCTGCCTGCTTTGGACCAGCCTTACTTGTTCTAAGTAAAGAAAAATGTGTCATTTCCAGGAGTGACTTATTACTAATGACACCACCACTGGGTTACGTACTTCATGCCACAAAAACCTGTCAAGCACTTTTAGCAGGCTCCCATTTTAAGTGGTGATGGAGGGGAAGTTTCTTGATTCAGCCCTTTGGTAATCTAGGTCATTCCAGGCTCGGCATGTTTTTAAGCTGCTCCAGTTAATATCGCCCTTCCTCCGCTTACCCTTCACCCTGGCCTGGGGGGTGACAACACTGCAACCCCCCTATGCTCCTAAAGATGGGCAGGCGGCACCCACGCTAGTGAAGTGAAATGGCTTCATCGGGCAGCTGCCCGGGTGCAGGCAACACCGCAGCGCTCTTTTAGCCGATTGCTCCTTGCACACCTCGCCATCCTCGCTCGTCTTCTCCCCGCCTCCCTCTACCCGGGGCACGGACGCCCGCAGCCTCGGTGATGTCTCCAAACGCGGCGCCCGGCGGAGCAGAGATGCCAGCGGCAGAGCATCCCTGGCTCCTGCAGCCTTCTTCCATCCCTCCTCCTCTGCTCCGTCCGCGCACTCACCAAGCTTGCCCGGTTGCGGAAGGGTCCAGGGGACCCCTGGAGCAGGAGCGGACCCCGTGGCCAGGCAGCCTCGCCGGACCGCACACCTGGTGGAAAAGCTGCCCATGGCCGGGACTGCTGCCGCTGCCCCTGCCCGCTGCAGGCAGCCTCTCCCCTTGCCTGAAAGCGCTGCCCCCTCCGTGCAGCTCCTTTCCTGCTGCTGCCTGCAGGACCAGGCGAGCTGCCTCCGCAAGCGCTTCCGCACATTGCCCGTGGCAGGGATCTGGTGATCGCTCCCCTCCACACGCTCTCCGCTCGCCTCCATCTCCCCGCTCGCCTCCATCTCCCCGCTCGCCAGCTGCCTGCGCTCTTTGTATCGCCAGCCATCGCGCTCCGCTCCCCGTCGGCCGCTCGGCAAAGGGCGATCTCCGTCCCCCGGTCAAAGCAGCCTCCCTCTTCCCCCTCCGTCCCCACTGGAAGGAAAGGAGCCGGCCGGCTGACAAACCTCTCATGTCCCTGCTCTCCTTCATCCTCCGCACCCTTATTTTCAGCTTCATCTGCCCCTCGCGCATGTCTGTCCAGAACTGGTCCTCGGAGGGAGCGATCATCACATCCACAGGCATCCAGGCAGCCGGGCTGCGGCTCGCGGAGCACCTCTCGCCTTAGCAAAACAACAGCTGCCGGGCAAACAAAACACTAAAAAACCCCAAAAAAGCCCTCCCGCGGCAGGGCACCGCCCGCCTTGCCCGGCTCCAGCCTTCAGGCTGAAAGAATAAAAAGCATTAAAAAAAATTGAGCGGGGTCCGGGGGTCCGGCGCAGCCCCCTTTCCCCGGCCGCCCTCCTGCTCGCCTCTCGCTCCCCCCCTGCGTGCGCGGCTCCCGCTCCAGCCTGAATGAGCTCAGCCCATGAGCAACAGCCCTGCTGATCCATCCAGCGCCGCGCTCATAGCTAACGGGTCAGGCATGCGACCGCATTCCTTACTCAGCACACAGACACGCAGGAGAACGCCGGGCCTGACATCGGCTTCGCTCTCCGCTTAAAGGCGCAACCGCGCTTTTCTCGCCCTCTCAAAGCCCCTGGCAGCGAGAGGTGGACCGCTGCGCCGCGCCGGGCTTGGCCCCGCGGAGTTAATTTGGGGACAGCGTTCTTGGAAGGAGGGCGGACGCTATGCCCACGCCTCATTTCAGCACCAGCCAGGACACTGTGTGATCGAAGCGCAGAAGGGGGGGCGCAACCCCACCCTCCATCTCTGCTCCTGCACCCCTAGGCTGCACCCTGTCCTGACCCCTCCCCACAGCTGCTCCTGGCACGGCCAACGTGCAGCCCCCTGGGGGCTGCCTCTGAAACCCAGTGCTGAGAAGGGCAATGCCATGGTTTTCGATTCTCAAGAGGGAAACTGAGGCACAAAAGATTAAATAACTTCTCCAGAGTTCACTGCTGCAGGCAGAGCTGCGGAATAGACAGCAGGTCCTAACCAGCAACTCCTCTTTCCTCTTGATGTCTCCACCAAGGATGCTCATCCTGGAGTGGTTTCAAACAGCTGGAGGCAAATGGGCCCCAACAGCTGGTGGGGAAAGGGGCTAGTGCTGGGCAGCTCACCCCTGTGCACGGCCACATTGATGGAGTTATCTGCTCAGTCCCAGTGGAGAAGGACACTGGTCTGGAGGAGATGCATCCTCCGCCAAAGCCTTCCCACGTGCAGAAGTCCAGCAGGAGGGGATATATAGTCCCAGTCCTGCTGAGGTCTATCCACCAGCAGTGACTTCTGAAGCAGGTTGGGGGTTGATGCATTTTATTCCTTGTACTTGTCCTGGGGGAAAGAATTATTTCTCCCCCCCTGCCCCGTTCCCACCCGTGGGACTCCTTAATACATCTCCACACAGCTCCTTACGAATTTATTGGTCTAAGACCAGGCCTCCAGAAAATCATTCAGGATTATAGCAAACGGAGGAGTGAGGGGGGGCAGGAGGGGGGTGGGGATGTATTGTGCCTTTGAAAATCTGAAGCTTTACAGGCTGAAAAACCCCAGGCTGAGCCATATGTGAGTGACTTCAGTGTTTTTCCTTTGAATGACATCACATGAGATGAGGTCACTGGCATTTACTAAGTGCTCTCCCCTCCCCCCCTCCCTGAGTGGAGCCAGCCTCCTAACGAGCCTTGTTGTTGTATTAAATATGGTTTGATTATTATCAGATGTGGGTCAGAGGTTGGATAAAATTCAAAGCATGCTCCAAGTAGGTTGGAAAAGAGAAGAACAGCCTTCTCCCAAGAGCCATGCTTGGAAAGCAGCTCCCACAGCAGCTCCCCAGTGGGTCCATGGTCCCCCACATTTGCTACCTCCATCCATAAATGATGCTGGTGGCCAGTGCCAATGGTTCTCAGCATGAGAGATGCTTCCATCTCCCACTGTGCTGTGCCACTGGTGCTCTATGTATGGTGGTGGGTGATTCTTCTGCAGTCTGCTGCCAGCTGTGCTTGTGGATCTGCTGGGGTGGAAACCATCATTGAGTCACACAGGGGCAGCAGCTGGCCAGCTGGTCTGTGCCAGCCCAGGGGGATGCTGCAGGAATGATGTGGTGAATGAGGGGGTGCAATCATCAACCTGTCCCCAACGCAGCAGTCCACAAACATGAATATGTCTTCCCTTGGTGCTTTTTGGTTGCGTGATTCCCTCAGGCTTTTGCAAGAGCCCTCAGCACAAGTTATTTTGATGCTGGCAAGTTCCTTTAGGATGTAGTCAGACCTAGTTTTCAGCTCAGGGCTGCAGCTAGGGAGCTATGCATGACACCACCAATGTGTCCCTGATGCAGGAGACTCACTGGTATCCTATGTCCTTCTGACCCTCAGCAAAAGACAAGTGAGAAACCCTCTTCCTCCATCAGCCATATGGAGATGCTACCTGCAGCCACCATTCCCTAGGCAGCTTCCTCCCCGTCTTCTTTGCCCCTTTGCCAGGATGAGGGTAGAAATTGGAAGTTGGTGGTTAGGCAAGTGAGCACTGGCAAGTAAAGAGATGAAAGGCAACAGCCATAGTACAGAGACACATTCTGTGTACTATGTATGCCTGTGTCCACTGCCCCTCAATCTCTTTCCCCAAGGGCTCCTCCTGGCCGGGCTGTCACCCATCCTGCCTCCAGCCCCTATTTAGGAGACAGAGGTGCATCACCTGGAGAGCAATGCCCAGCCTCGCTGGCCCTGCTTTGCCCTCATTGCCACAGTGCTCACTGGCAAAAAACCTGCTGCAATGGGTTGCAGAGACTCATGCAACCCTCCTGCACAATCAGGGAGCAGAAAGCCCCTGTTCAGCATCTACATTGCAATGGTACCTACAGGCTGGCATAAGCCCTGCCGGGCAGTGGCCAGCAGCTCCTCTCTCCATCCAGCACCAGGTTCTTATAATAATTCTCGGTGCTGACCTTTTGCAAGCATGTGGCACAGGCCCAGGGGGAAGAGGGAGGCAGACAAGGAGAGGCAGGTTTCTCAAAAGGAAGGAAACCATAACTGGGTAGTAGCTTCTGCCCCTCAGGATATCTTGCTGGGGAAGTTGCCTTCCTCCTGTCAGCTTTCCAGAAATGAGAAATGAAATTACATGGCAGTTTTCTAAGTCTTGGCAACAAGAGGGCTCCTCTTCTGTAAGCCCCTTCTCCTCTGCCCCTCTCTCTTTGGCCCTTTTGCTCGCCTTTTCTGGGTCTGATGGTTAAAAACTCAGCCTGAGGGGGAGGGGAAACTCCTTGGGGTAATTTTAGAATCGGGAAAACAAGTTGTCTGATGACAGCGTTGCTAAACAGGGAGGTTTAGAGCATAGGTCTGGAATACAATCAGCTCGCACATACGTGACCTGGCTTAACCCCTCCCAGGGATGCAGCCGCTGGTCCCTCCAGGGCTAAAACCTTCCCAGGTATCTCCTGGTTGTGGCAGAGGATACGGTAAGGTAAGAGGGTACCTTACCCCACTGCCATGCCTCAGGCTGTGGAGACCAGGACCAGTTCCTAGGGCCAAAGCTGGGCTGGATGACTGGGATTGGATGCTAGCACCCACTGCATGGGGGCTGGAGGCCAAGAAAACCTGGTTCTGCCCTGGCCAAAGAGGTCCTAGACAGATTTGCTGCAGTAAAGAAAGCAACTCCTTCGGTGCCACAAACTCAGGGGGTGAAGTGGGTGATGGGGAGGTTCAGAGAGTTACCTAAATCTCCAGGACTCTAAAAATCTCAAACCTTGGTGTTACCATTTGAAGTCCAACTTCAAGGGGCTAAAGCCAATATTATGATTCTTTTAAAAGCGCTTCTCCCACTAGGCTGGCAATAGCACCCTACTGCCATCAAGGGATGGACAATCAAAAGAAAAGTAACACTGCAGATAATCCTCCTGTGCTCCACAACCAACAGCCTGAGAAAAGCCGGGTGTAACTCCCTCCATGGCACTTCTTACTCTAGAACAACCAGAATACCCATTCACATTGTTTGCAAAGCTGGTTCTTCAAAACTCCCAAATCTGGGAGAAGCAAGAGACAGAGTCCTGCAGGAGCATGCTTCCCCATCTCATGCCACCCCTACAAGCTTCTTATTCATACCCATACTCCTGCCAGCTGAAGATCTGCTTCTTTTGGTTCAGCATACTATGCTACAGCATGGAGATATCCACAGGTAGGCAGAAGTGTTTGTGGGAGGTTATTAGACCTCTAGTCTAATAATTAGACTTCAAAAGAAAAACTTGTGGGTACACCTGATGGATTCACACCAGTAAGTCCACAAGTGATCTTAGGCCTTGCAGTCTGAGAGTACCTGAAATAGCCCTAATGCTTGACCTACAGGTGCACCTTCAGGCCCTTGTATCTAGCAGAGGCTCTGCTGGAGTCAGAGGACAAAGTGCATCCTGCAAGTACTGCATCCCCAGGAGACGCTCACATACCAAAGTTGTCAGATGAAATCATGATCCTGTCCAGAGTGGGTAATGATGAAGGTGACCATCAAATAACCAACTGCAGCAGGGTCCTGCTTCCCCACTCCCATCAGACAGCTTCTGATTGACAACCAAAGTGTCGGTGTTCAGGATATTTTCTTTTTGAGGTTTTAGATTATTTTTTTCTTCCATTGGGTTGTAAAGAAGCCTTGATCCTGATTCTGGGTCCTGCTAAGCTTTTAGCCTCAGTGTCAGCCATGGCAAGTTTTGCAGATTCATTTGTACTTTTGCTACCTTTCAGATGCACACACCATGTCCAGCTCCTGGGACTTCCACTAAAAGCAAGCACACTCTGCTCTGCCCTGCCCTGCTTATGCACTGCTTTTGCACCCGCCTACCTTAGCTTTTTTCATTTATCTTCTCTTTCCCTCTGAAACAGCCTCAGCCTGGTATGTTTCAGGAAGATCAGGAAGCAAGGGAGATGTGATGCTGGCATGTGGCTTCAGACTGACACAACACACAAAAACATCATGGTATTTTCAGCCAAGGATGCGCAAAGTCACATTTAACTGCCCTGAAGTTTAACCTCCTTTATGGACTATGCCTTCCCCCCCCCCTTTTTTTTTTTTTTATTAAAATAACCTGATCCTGTGTCCTTGTTTCTAAAATAAGTCCACCCAGTGCTGAACCCACCCCCACCTGGGCATCTCAAGTGAGCTCCTGCAATGGAAATCCCCTCTCCCTTTTCAGTACTTCATTTTGTCTGCTCTAAAGTCACCTGCCTTTGGTAGATTCCTCTGAAATCCCCCATATCTAAGCTCTCTCCAGGTCTCCACCACCACGCAATTAAAACTCTTCCCATCCACACTGGCTTGTTGCGGCACCACCGGGCTGGAGAGGACCCAGGTCATGGCCAGTGCTGCTGAGGCCGGCCGGCTCACTGAGGAGCAGGATGGCAAGGGGAGGACTGGGAGGGATTTCTCACTGATGATATTGTTACATTCTTTCCGAATCCTGGGAGTAAACAGACGCTCCAAATTTAGAAAGAACAGGACTGGAAAATTTAAACATTCCTTGAAGAATTGGTACAAAAGCAGGGGGGGGGGGG
>VZRU01014814.1:471016-494555 GCA_013398155.1 Pedionomus torquatus
GGCATTACGTAATGCAGGAAAAATGTTGGCTCCATTCAGTTTTCCACCACTTCATGTGATGTCAGGAAAACCATATAAATCAACAGGCTTTCTGCTCCCACGGATGGAGGGCAGCAAGCAGCACTATTTATACTTACACAATTTAAAAAAAAAAAAAAGGCGGGGGGAGGGGGAGAGAAGACAAGCTGATGATTTCCAAGACTGGGAACAATTGACTCAGATTCCTCCTTCCCAGCCCCATTGGAATCACTGCTTCTGGGCTGTTAACCCTTGAGGGATCCCCACTGTCACTCTTGCCACCCCCAGTTCCACTTGTTCTTGCCCATCAGCCTCCACCAGCTGCTTTAAGGGTCTGAAGGACAATGGGTTGGAGGCAAGCAAGAAGGGTCAAGCATGGCATTTGGACAAGATGGAGACAGCGAGGCATGAACGTGTGGCAACCCTGGAGAAACATCTGCTGGGGCTGAGGAGAGTTGGGGAGCATGGAGGGGGTCAGGAGGTTTTGTGGCTGCCTAGGGCTGTCACATGCATTTGGAGGTCCTCAGGGTGGGGTTCCCTGGAGTGCAGTCATTTACTTAGGGACAGGCTGAGATTTCAAGGCAGAACACTGAGATTTTGTCAGCCCTAGCCAGCCTGACTTCCCACTGGGGTCACAAGCCACCTCCAGGGAGGACGAGTGCACCTCTTCTGGGATGCAGATTGGGCTGGGGCAGGATGAGGTGCTTGAGCCCAGAGCGGACAGACCTGAGGGGTTAAACACCACCAGGGCGAGGGGTCAGAATCAGGCCCAGCTCACACATCCCCCCTCAGACCTCCCAAGAGCTGCCTTTAAAATGACCCGGCTGCTGCCGACACGGCAGGCAGGAGGAAGCTGCGTGTGTCGGCAAGCGTGCCCAGCCTCCCCTGGACACTCCACAGCCGCTTCCAGTCACGATTTCCATGTAAAACACTGCTGCCATGACCCAGTATTCTACATTTCGGTTCCCGTTTTTTCCACCCGCTGGCAGCCCGTGTTCCCCATCAGACCGCGGCCCAGCAGCGCTTTTAATTGGGGAGGTTATAGCTTTGCTTGGCGCCTAGCACAGTCATGGCCCTGCTTGGGGGTCTGGGCTCCTGATGCCCAGGGAGAAGGAAATGTCCACCCTGTAGATGGAGAATGCCTGCGCCCAAGTGGGGTGCAGGTTTGCTCGTGAGGCAGTCAACAGTGGCAATGCTGAAGGCCATGGGGGTGGCATGCTGATGGCACTCACCCAGCATGGGGCATTCTGTGTATGTGATTGGGGTCCCTGAAGTCTCTCCTTACTTTCACAGGGAGCAGAAGGCTCTGGAGCTTTAAGGGCTCCCTCATCATGGTCTATGAGGACTCAGGGGTGGGGATTTGCAGCCAGTGCACAGCTCTGGGAAAGCAGTGGTGGGCTGGTGGTGCCAAGGTCATGCTGCGAAGGCTGTTTCCTGACCTGTCCCAGTGACTAAGCAGGTTCCTTCCCAGATGTGACCGAATCTGCCTTCTCCTGCACCATGCACCAAGCTGTGCCCTTGTTTATGCCGTGATGATCTTGGAGCTGCAGGCATGGCTTCTGGGGCAGGCCAGGGGAGCCATAGCAAACTCATGGCTGCATCCTCCAGCACTGGCCTCAGCAGAACTCCTGCAACTCAGGCCATGTTAATTAGCTTTAATGTGATTTTGTGTAGTTGCTGTTTGCTTTGGAAACTTTGAACCAGGGAGTTTATTCTCACTATTTCTCTGCTCTGTTCTCCCCGTCACAACACAGTTGCTCTAATTCAACAGCACCTACTCCTTTGCATTTAGGCAAGGCTCTCTGAATGCCACTTGCTTGTGACACCTTCCCCTTCACATCTACCCCTTCCTAGGGTCTGTCACACTGCTGGGTTTGCAAGCATGGCTGTTCCCTCCATTCCTGCAATGTCCTGGGGACACAGAGGTTGCTACCCTCCACCTCAGCCCCAAAGCAGTACACAATAGCCACAGGATGAGGACAGACTTGGGGAATGGAGATGATCCCACCTCTCTGCTTTCAGTGCTATCTAGGAGCCTGGCTGAGTTCAGTGGGACCGAGGGGCTGTGAGGAGCAGTGCCTGCCCACCCCTCCACAGGCAGAGAGCTTGGAGGTGGGCAGCCAGCCAGGCAGACACCAGGCCATTGCAGCCATGGGGAATTACAAGCAACTTTAACTCTCCCTTCAGCAGCTCACTGCCTCTTTCTCCTCCTCTCTGCTGGGTTGGAGTGTTTCATTCATCAGTCACCTGTCTCCCATTTTGCTCTGCAGAAGGGCTGTAATTAGAGCAGCGCATGCTTCCTCCTGCCTGCACGCTTATGCCCAGAGAACATAATCTCCAGCAGAATCTGACTCACCCACTGATGACCCTCTGCTCCTGCCCTTCCTCCCCTTCCCTTCCCCTTCCCCTTCCCCTTCCCAGCACATCCATGGATTTCTTCTCCTGCCCCTCAGTAGTGAGAGGGAAGAGAGCACCTGAGCTGGGTCCAGCTCTTGACATGTTCAATGGGGCTGAAGCAGCACAAGAATGGGAGACCAAAGGGTGGCTTTTGGGTGGCTGGATGCACACCACTGCAACGCCTCTGTACTCTCCTCTCTCGTTCACCCCAGCTGGTGGGTACAGTGGTGGAGAGCTGGACGGTGCAGGAATGAATGCATGAGGATCCAGTAATGCCAGCCTCCTCCACCACAGCCACTGGTGGCTGGGAAAGCAGATGCAGATGGACACATGTGGCCACAGCTCTGTAACTTCTGACTAAGAGCATGAGCGCCAGGCAAAGTTGTAACCCAGGGCTCCTACCTGTGAGGATGGAGACGCTGTGGAAACAGCTGTCCAGCTTGCCCAGGAGGATGGAGAGGAAGCTGTCGGCAGCCAAGCCGGTCACGTCCCGCGTGCTCTGGTCATAGACCACCACGTCCTGGTGTTCTTCTGCCTCCACCTGAAGGGGAATGGTGAACATTGGGTGTCACAGAAATAGTGCTGAGGATGCTGTTGCCCACACCACCATGGGAAGCAAAGTTTAATTTAGCAGTCACACAAATGGGAGACCCCAGCTCCATGCTGTTCCCATGAGCTGGCTTCGCTTAGCAAAAGAAGGGTTCAGCCAAGCTGGGACTTGGCTCCAAAAATGACTGTGTCAGTACAGATGCTTCTTGGAGCAGCCCCACCAACTGTGAGTTTTTTTGAGCACCCTATCCAAACAGGGTCACTCCTCACCATTGCCCACCCTCAGCTTGCCATTACTTAACTACATCCCAGAAGTTACCACAACTTCTTTCATCAGCTCCTCCCCAACCAACCTTTGCCTTCAGCCATGGTGTCATGGGAATCTGGGGGTGGTTCTTCAGCTAGGGGTGCTCCCAGCACAGTCCTTGTGCTGCAGCTGGAGAAAGTGGGGTTGGAGCAACAGCTTTTCATGGCTCAGCATAGATACACTGTGCCCAGTATGGTAACACCTCTAGAGGCACTACCCCTCTGGAAGCTCAACCCAAACTTGCAGATCACCTCTGAGGGCTGAAGAAGAGAGAAAATCTGTTCTTTAGCTCTGTGGATGTTCAGGGGGATGGTCTTTCTTCTATTTGTAGTGCATGGTGGGACTTCCACACAGCAGAGATATGCTCGGGTACAGGGAAAACAGCTTCTGGACTGCTCTCATGTGACTACATGCCACAAATAAGCACTCATTCCTCCTGCCACTGCAGGGTCTCTGTGAGGTACCCACAAGCAGGCAGCTGTCTGCGGGAAGAAGTCCCCTCATGCCATGATTGCAGCAAGTGCATTCAATGTGCAGCCGGCTGTTCCTACATCTACCTGAAGGTCTGCATAAAAAGAAGATAAAAAACCTTGCAGATGCATGGCTGAGCGCGTTCACTGAATAGCCTGATGGATGGCATACACTTGCCTTGCGAGCGCCTGCCCTCCCAGCCAGTGTGGTAAGGCTTATCCATCACTGTGTGGGAGGAGGAGGAAGCAGCAGTGGGCAGGGAGGTGTCTGTATCCCCAAGCCAGTCTCCACCAGCTTATGTTTGAGTTGGTCGTTTCCCATCTCCTGCCCATCCCTCTCTGAAATCCCTTTATGAGACCACTTGAACTAGGAACCACTCATGGACACCCGCCTTCTTTTGCTGTCTCACTGCTATGTGCTATCTTATCACCAGAGCATATTTGCTCGGGGTTGCTGTCGATATTAATGCTGCTTTCACACCCTGCTGCAGGTGCTTCCTTGCTCAGCAACGTGAGCGCCATCCAAATAAAACTGCAGGGTGCACTGATTTAGCTGAGCTCATCACGTCTCCTCGCCGCAGCAGAAGGACAGCCCCACACCAATAGAAATCCCTGCTGGGCCACCACATGCAGTTCTGCAATACGGAGGGGGCAGCTCAAAGGAGCTGCCTGTCCCCAGCCCAGCACCAGGCACTGGAGAGCAAAAGTGGCCCCTCAGGTCAAAGGGATGACGAGGGATGAAAAGACAGTGGCACGCTAAGAGGGAAGAGAAAAGGATGAGGGAACTTTAAAATAAGACACTGAAAATTCACCAAAGACACCTGGGGGTAAGCCAGCTGAGGACCTACCCCGGCACCTCTTCCTCGGCCATCCCTGAAGCAGGACTTTTGCAGGAGGCCATCCCAAGCTCGGCTGGAGGGAAATGCGGTGGCTGCTGAGCCAGCTCAGAGCCAGGAACCCACCAGTCCTTAAGCAGGGCCACTATCCCTTTAAGCTCCCCTAGCATGACCTTAGCACATCCTGAAAACCCAGTCCCCAGCCTGATGCCCATGCCAACAAAAGCATCTCCCCTGAAAGCATGGTGAGGCAGGGACTGAGCTGCGGCAGGGCAGGGGGTCATCCTGGCTGTGCCGTCCTGGCCAGGGTGGCTGCAGGGGAGATACCAGTTCTGGCTGAGCAGAATTATCCCACAATAGGATTTACTGTTCCCTCCACACGGGGAGGCTTTGTTTGGGCCATTACTGCAGGGTTGCTGAGCGACGGCAGAGATGTGCGACACGGTTTACATCTTATTAAAGTTATAATGTTTCACTCAATGTAAATGCCAAACAAGCACTGGCCTTGCGTGGCCTGGTTGCAGGAAAAAAAATACTGCACTTGCTGGGGCAAGGACGACTGCAGAATGGTCTTAAGGAGCCCTCGTGGAGCACACAAGGAGCCCGCAATAGCACCCCAGTTTGTCACCACAAAAGGAAATACGAGGGAGATGTTTAATCTGGTCCGTGGATTTCCCATTAACCTCATGCACTCCTAATATGTTGGGAGAGGCACTGCCCCTTCTGTGGCCTTAAACAATAGGAAGGCTAAAAGCTAACCTGGACAGAAGAGGGTAAAGCTGAAGAGATGCTCAGGGCCAGATTCCTGCCTTTGCCAGGGAAGTAGCTGACAACAGAGGAGTGCCTTTGAGGAGCAGCATCTCCATGGTGGAAAGCATTTCCATGGAGGTTCCCATCAGCCCAAGACTGCTGAAGTAACTGAACCTCCAGGCATCACCCTCCAGAAAGGGCCCCCAATCCAGCCAACAAGGGACAGTGGAGCCAAGGTGCAGCAAATCTTTTGGCCCCAAGTAGATGCTCAATGGGGCTTGCAAACCTGTGCATACCTTTGAAAAGCTGCCGGCCCACCCCAGCACTGGAGGTGCCCCAGGGCACTCCCCAGGGACAAACATCCCCCATGCCAGCATCTCAGCTACAGGAAAAGGCCAGCCCAGAGCAAGGACCACACGGCAAACAGCTCCAGCCAAACCCCAGCCGAGACCATCCACAGCCTTTGTGCCAAGCAAGCTCCCAATCACCCTCCCCAGCTCTGGCTGGAGGTAACTCCCTTATGGACATTCAGTCCTGGGCACTGGGTGGTTCAACACAGTCTGGGTCCCTGCTCTGCCTCTCCCCAGCTACCAAGCAGGGATGATGAGCTCTACAGGTGATCCAGGCTAAGATAAGAGCGAGCTATTCTTATTATCTCAATTACTACCGACATCTCAGTCACATATTGTTTCAAAACACAGTGAATCACTCCGCTGAAATAACAGGGCTTCCATCAACATAAAGAGCAGCCAGGCACATGGCTCAAAACTAAGCCCCGGCTTTCCCTCAAGCAAAACAGCTGCTTTCAGAGCCATGCTCCTAACGCAAATAAATAAATATTCCCATCGCCTGAAGAGACCCTTGTTATGCCTCAAAGCGTGGCTATAGCCGCTCTGGAGATAGCTACATTTCAGGAAGTGAGAATAGGTCAAGAGGTGGAAAGACTTTCCAGGGGGATCTTGAAGAAGAGAAATTTTCAACATTTCCCTCAAGAAATGCTAGTAAAACCCCCAAGCAGGAATTTCCCATAACCTCTGCCCCCAAAACTGCACCAAGGAGCTGAATTATTCCAGTTGTTATTGGAATTTATTATGGGGAGAATTTATTATTGTTAGTATTGGGAGAAGGGTTCAAAAACAAAACCAGAGCACTACATTGGTACCATTTTTGTGCAGAGGGATACTATTTCTAATTGGGAGATGAATTGCTGCTGCAGTTTCCCAGCCGGGCACCATGGGAAGATGCACACGCCCAGCGGGATGCAGTGCACAATGGGGCTCAGGGAGTGGTGGCTTAGCTATGACCACAATTGTAGACATATTTCATTGAAAAAAACAAAGGAATTTTTATTTTCCCCATTTCTTTTTTCCCACCAGATGGCCCTTTCCTTCTCTTGCACCAAAAATGCCAGGAGCTGCTGTTACCCCACAGCACTGCTCCAGACAGCGGCATCCAGAAGCACCGTTAATGGTACCCTTCCTTAACAGTGGTATGGAAAAGAGGGGCGCAAGCACTGAGAAAAGCAAGCTAGACAAATGCTCTCACCCCCCCTGCCTGCACATACACAGGAGGAGCGGAGGGGAGAGCCAGGCAGGGCTGCCCAAAAGCTTTGCTCTGTTAGCCCCTGCATCCTTCCCCAAAAAGGTAACTGCCACCTGGTGCATTGTCCGCAGAGCCAGGATGCGCAGGTCGAGCTCTCTTTGCACGAGGAAGGCGAGGAGGAGTGGGACGAGGTTGGGGCTCAGGGCTGCCCTTTCCCTGCCCAGGCAGCCCCACATCGCTGCCGGCCGCCTTTGTCTAGGCAGCCCTGGCCGGCTGGGAGCAGGAAACGGGAGGAGGGCGGGAGGCCTGTCAGGAGGAATAATGGGGCTGGACAATCGCGCCACTGATGTCACCCTTCCTGCCATCTGCTCCCAACGCCAGCCGTGCCCCCCATCCTCCCCTGCTTCGCCCCACTGCCTCCCCCAGCCCTGGTGTGGGGAGCCAGGGGCAGAGAAGGGCTACGGGGGAAACCGGACTGGCCAGTGACAGCAAGAGGACGCAGGGAAACGATATGGGGGTAATGGAGGTCTAAACCAGCTTCCAGCACCCCCCTCTGAGGGTTTGCGCACCTGGAGGCAGCAGACCATATTGATTTCTGGGGGTCCCAAAATACATCCATAATCCAAGAGGCTGACATTCGTGGTGTGGCGGAAGGAGGATGGGGGAGAGGAGAGTTTATTACCCCAAAATGCAAACTTGCAGGTGCGTGCATGAAAAGGCTTGGACACCCTGAGCCACAGTCACCACCCCTGCTTTATGCCATATGAGGATACGGCTGTGGCCCCTCCTGCTACCCCCACCTCCAGCTTCCCAGGGCAAGTGGCTTAACCTCACAAGGGTGCCCTGAAGCTTAATTAATTCCCAGGCTGCGTGCACTGGGAGAGCCAGGGCGCAAGCAGCGAGTGCAGCAAGGGCTGAGCAGAGCGGCAGCGGGGGGACATGCTGCCTCCTGCTCGCGGATTTCAGCCCTACCGAAAATAAAAAAAGGAAAAAATCGTGAATTAAAGAGGCAACGCCTCTCCTCCACCCCTCACCCCCAGCACCCCTGGTTATAATCACGTCCCCAGCCGGTACCTGGACCATTACGCAATGATCCAGGAATGGAGAGGAGGCGATTGCTCCTTCCTTGGGGACAGAGCAGGGACCACCAGGGCAGACCAGGCAATTGCTCCTTCCTTGGGGACAGAGCAGGGACCACCAAGGCAGAGCGGCCGAGCCCTTTGGGAGCTACCGTTCCTCTGCGGCTGCCGAGCTGCGGGTTTGCAGGCGGGCGGCATCAGCTGACGTTAACTCTTCCATGCTCTCCCCTTCCCCGTCATTCTCCTCTTCTTCCTCCCCCACCTTGCGCATCANGATAGAGAGAAGAGCCAGGGAGAGATAATATGCCATGACACCGGATAAGAGCTTCTGGCGTCACAGGGGAGGAGGATTACATGTCCCTGAATGGAGTTNATCATTTTGGCTGCTGCTGGCGCTCCACGTGACAGCGGCCACTGCAGAGGTGACCCTCGCCGGGAGGGGGGCGGCCGCGCCGCTCTGCCTCCCTGGCTGGCGAAAAACTGATTATGCTGCTTTATTCTCCGGGGGATTTAAAAGCAACTAAAGCCGTTCAGGAATCAGCCCGTCCCTGCAATCCCCTCCAAATCGCCCAGCCCGCAGCGCCCCCGCCGCAGATTGGCGGGAGGCCGGCTCCCCCCGCCCCCCGCCCGCCCCCTTGAGCCCGGCGGGGTGATGTCACCGGCAGCCAATGCGGGCGGCGAGGGGGGGGACGGGCGACACGCCGCAGATGGCTCCAGCTGGGCCCGGCATTTGATTAATCGCCTGAATTACCCTCGCTTTGCCATCAAATTACAAGGCGGGGAGGGGAGTTGGAAACGGTAAAAGCGAGCCGGCGGGGGGGCGGGCTGCGACGGCAAAGCACCCTCCGGNAGTCCGAAGGCTGATATACCTGTTAGACTTGTCGGGAGAGGGCTCCTGGAGCAGGGAGTCACATCACTGGGCTGGTGGCAACAAACAGGTCCCCAAGGACAGCCCTGTGGCTGCATGAGCTCATGTACCAGCTCTTCAAAGGGTGCCACAGAGATGCCAGCAGATACTGGAGTCAAGCAATGGAAAAGGAGGATGCACATACCAGGCATAGGTCGGCCCCTAGGCCAGTCCGCATCCCACCCTCACCCTGCTCCTTTCTATTGGGGAAGAGGGTGTGAGCATCCACCAGGAAAGGTAAAGGCCAGATCCCCTACCTTCATCTTTGAGGCAGGCTGGATGAGCTCTGTGATGGAGACCTTGTCCTGCTGGAGCCTCCTCTTGACGAGCTTGGAGCAGCAGATGTTGACAGAGCTGAGGACGTGCCAGGAATTGTACTCCACGAAGGAGCGGCTGTCAATGACCAGGGTGCCCTCTGCTCCGTTCCTCAGGAGGCTGGCCAGCTTCTTCGGGTCCATCACCTTGCGTGGGAGCCTGTCTCCAGCCATAACGGGCTTGTCCCCTCTATGGCGAGTAGGGGACAAGGGGCAGAAGGGCAGGGTGGGGACACCAGCACCCGTCTGCCCGAGGGGAACGAGCGAGGGGACAAGGGGTAAGCAAGGAAGCAGGTGTCTTGGTCTCCTCACACTGCTAACACCCAGGATGCCAACTCATTGTGCTGAACCTGGGAAGAGAGGAAAGGAGAAGACAACCAGTCAGCTGGGCAGTACATGACATTCCTCTTGGGCCAAGTCCCCAAAGGCTTTGCCTTCAGAAAAGTGTAAGAGTGCAATAAGCCACACTTTCTAGGTATATTCTCCCAGACTGCAGGCATCTGTGGCTCCAGAGCTGCCCAAGCCAGAGGTATTTTCTTTGGATTTATAGCTCTCTCAGTGGAGCTTTTCTTGCCAGTGTCAAGGAGTGGAATGGTTTGCCATCTATGCTGAAGAAGCCCTTTCCCCTGGTTTGCTCCAAATCTGCTAACCAATGGCTCCTCCAGGGGACCCCTACTATTTGCACTGGAAGAAACCACTCATGCCTGTTCCCTAATTGCCTTTCCCGCAGTTGTCAACACATTTAGATGCTGCTTAGGAGTCTTGCAGGTTAGAACATCTATAGAGTTCCCTGTTTTGCAGACACCTCTTGCCCCCTCAGCCAGCCCTGACATACTGTGTTTGAGGGCAAGCACACCAGGGATCTGCATGGGGCACGATGTCTCCTCTCTTCCCTGCTCCCAGCCCAACACCTCCTCAAAAGCGATTTGCTTTATCTGACCTGTGCCAAGCACAAAACTAACGGTTTCACAGAAGCAGCTCTGAAGTTTTGCTGCCACATGGTAATAGCTAGCTCAGGGCGTATTAGACAAACCACCAGATCAGGCTTGCTCACCCATGTCCATCACTTCACACTGGATTTCACCTTCCTTTTTATCAGAGCCTGCTCATGGGTATCTTGCCAGCTTGCCTCCTGGCAAGTCAAGAGAAGATGACCTCTCTTAGATGCCAAAAAATTGAGCTGACCTTCATTCCTGCCTTCATGAAACAGGCTAGGTATGAGGTAGGGCAGAGGTTCTGGGGAAACTGTACTTGGATCAAGATGGCCCCAAAGCTGCTGCTGCTTTCCAGCATCTAACTTCCACAGGCTTTGAAAGGGGGGTTGTATACAGGGGTACATACCTGGGCTCCATGTTAGGAGCCAAGGAAGGCCGAGCCTGGTGCTTTCTGAAGTGCAACCAGAAGAACAAGCTTCCACCAAGCCCAGCCCATGGAGTCTGCAAGAGCAATAGGCAGGTTGGGGGGCATTCACCTCAGGATGTCTTCTTAGGTTTTAATAGCACACGTCATTGCAGGCATGTTTTAATGGTATTAGGTTTTAATGCCGCTGCAGTCATTCAGAAAATAAGCCTGGGCTATTACCAGGCTCCTCTTGTTCCTGCCAGACGGTGTTTTAGAGAGAACCCACAAGCTGTTCCATGGAAGCTTTAATGCATCTAAATTAGGAGGACTATGAATACCATGCCTGAAAAGGCAGCATAAAGATTTTCATTGACTTCTGCAGGGCCAGGATTTGGTCCACGGACTACAAGGGGCTTACAAGTCACCCTGATCCAAGTAAGCCAGCAGTTCTTGGAAGCTCCTACACCTAAAGTCCCTGCAGTGTAGGCACCTACTGCAATGGTAGCTCAAGACACAAAAGAGGTGCTTGGGTAGGACATGCTACTGGGTCAAATTGTTGGGACCTCAGTTACCAGTCACCAAACCTGGACAACAGAGCGAGCTTGCAGGAAAAGGATGGAGATGCAGAGAGTATGAGGATGGGGGTTCCAGCATTTGCTCTGGCTCATGACTGCAGCATTAACAGCCCCAGTTTCCTGGGCTACCAGACCTGCCTCCCAAAGCAGGGGGTAGATGTCCCAGGCTGCAGCCTCAGGATCCAAGCTTCCAATACAAGGCCACAACAGGATGTGCAATCCTCCCCCCCCCCGTATCACACCCCTGCTGCCTCTGCCAATGCATTAATTTAAATTGGGGGAGGTGGGAGAGAAAATCCCCTAAAAGCTACAATAGTGATGGCCCTTCCTGGCACAAAGCATTTTGGCAGCCCTGTAGCACTACGACATCGCTGTCCCCTGCCCTACAGTGAGCTTGTTGCTCTGTGGCTCCTTGCAGCAACTACAATTAGAGTTCCCCCCTCGGCAGGCGGCTGGCAATCCCCCCGCCACAGGAAACCCACTTCCCCCGCCTCCCTCCAGCACTCCTCCAGGGGGGCTTAAAAATTGAAACAGTTCTAATTAGGGGGTCTGAGGGGGACAGAGGCTGGCTCCTGCTGGGATATGACACACCTCATTACGTCGCTACCGCCTTGCCAGAAGACCCCCTGCTGTATCTTGGCTATGGAGCCAGGGCACTCAGAAAGGATGCAAATTAGCCAGCTTTTCCCCTTCGTCTTCTTTTCACACCCCACTCCCCAAATCACTTTCTGCCTCCCTTCCCCATCAGGACAACAGGCTGCGAATTCTTCTTGGCTCTTCCAATTACATTCAAGAAATAAAAAAGGAATGGAGAGAGTCAACAGACAAGTAAGACGGGGATAATACTGCAGTAGAGTGATGAGAGTGAAAGATCAAAGTGGGAGGAAGGAGTGATCTATCGTGGGGGGACACATTGCACAGCACCTCTGGAGGAAACACAATATCTGTTCTCCAAATAATGAGCAAAGGGTAAACTTTGGCGGTCTCAAACACAAATAGAGAGGTTTGGGTAAGATAACAGGTCTTTGATTGCCTAACCACTCTGAGAGAAACCCATTCAGAGAGGTCTTCCACGTATGAAGTTCAGGCAGATGACCAGGAGCTTGGGTGAAAGAGATTGGAGAAGATAGACGAAGAGGCTTCCCAGCTCAGTTAACAGCCACCCTCCTGCAAAACAGGATAAACGTCCACTCCAGCATGCCCAGGTGGACCTGGTGGCAGATATGTGACATATCAGTCTGGTCCCACTCCAAGCTCCATCCAAAATCCATGGGAAAGGCAAGGCATGGTTGGTCCATTCTGCCCCTCTTTCTAGGAGGCTTTATGAGGCTGATGAATGACTGAGTGTGGTTGTAGGGAGCTATAAGCCCTATCATTAGACCCAAGACATTTAGTGATAGGACAAGGGGCAATGGTTTTAAACTGGAAGGGGGGAGATTTAGATTAGATATTAGGAAAAAAAACCTTTACTGTGAGGGTGGTGAGGCACTGGAACAGGTTGCCCAGGGAAGTTGTGGATGCCCCATCCCTGGAAGTGTTCAAGGTCGGGCTGGATGGGGCTTTGAGCAACCTGCTCTAGTGGGAGGTGCCCGGGCCCATGGCAGGGGGGTTGGAACTTGATGATCTTTAAGGTCCCTTCCAACTCTAATGATTCTATGATTCTATGATATTATGTCCAGCCAGGTCAAAGGCAGATGAGCCACTTCTCTACTACCAACCACAGGACATTTTGAAGCCAGACTGAGGGGTGATGGGTTCACCCCCAGCTAACAGGTACCCCAGGTACCAGCAGAGCCTATGAAACCTTCACAGCACCAAACCTTCTCTCACACAGGCTGTGTGTGAAATGCTCTCTGAGAAGAACAAACTCTAATGCCTCCATACCTGGGGAGGCTACCAGAGAAGGAAAGAAGATATCTTTCTGCTTCTGCTCAGATTGGTCAAAAGGAAAGCTGAAGGAACAGGCATAGCCATGGAGCACTGCTGAAGTAAAAGATCTTTTCACCATGGTGACAGGAGACCAGGGGAAAAGGTTAACCTGGAACCTAAATTAGGGTTTCAGAAATGTAGCTGTGTCCCTCTCTTATCAGTTTATTAAAGCCATCTTAATCTTCTTGAGTGTTCCTGAAGAACATTACCATAATCCTTTAATCCCACCTCTCCCTGGAGTGCCTGTAATGAGGAGATGGGCACATGTCTTAGCTGAATGGGGACAGCCAAGCAGGAGAGGCCACACTGCAGCCAAGGAACAGAAAGATGGGCAGAGTTTAGAACACAGACAGGGTCAACTGCCCACTCATTGGGACTCTGTCCCTGGCATCACCTCCACGGATGTGCATGTCAGGTGAAGGGTGCTGGCCACACAAGTCACGAGTGTGACAGAAATGTATGTGGCAAGACAGCCTAAGGGCAAGTGTTCAGCCTGGTTGCGATCCTCTTCTGATTAGGCCAGGCAAGACAGCAAGAAAACCCAAAATATGTCCCAGCCCAAATCTATCTGTGTGGCATGATGGACCACAGGAATTCATCTATATGCTGGCCCAACACAGGTCACCAAGCTGGAGGCCACTTCCCCCACTTCTTGTCTTGCGCAATGTCCCTACCTGAGAGATGTGGTATGAGAAGGGTATAAGAAGATTTGGTTTCCCTTGTACTTGGGACATCAACTGGCAGGTCAGCATGTCTCTGTAGTGACCATAAACCTCACTAACCGGTATGTCCACTCTGTACCAAGCCAGTAGTTGTGTCCTGGAGAGCTTTACCCTCCACACACAGTTCAGTTGAGGAGATGCTCCCCTTGCTGCCTTGGGCAGGTCAGCTTTGCTGTGGGAATTAGCTCTGACCCCATGAACACATTTCCATCACGTGACACTGGATCTGTAGCACACTCCCTGTGACACTCATCCCAGGAGCATGCTCTGTGGGTGGCCTCTCCACCTTGAGTTTACCAAGGGATAAGAGCAACACAGAGAAACGCTTGCTCATTTATCCCCAGTAACCCATGAAAGCAGCCATTCCCAAAGAACTGGCATTCCACCAGGGACCCAGCAGTACTGAACTAAGTGATCTGGCTTTCCCCCCTACAGCTCACCAAGGTAAATATCCATGTCCTCTGAGCCCTTCAGCAAGATGATGCCTGGCCAGGCTTCCCCATCCACCCGGGTCAGCCTTGCCACCAGTCCCAGACTTAGTGCTCAGATGCTGGCAAGACTCCTCTGTACCCAAGCTCTCTAGACACTTATTAAGATGTAAAACACAGCACTTTTGCCAAGCCTCCCATCCTTTTTCCCTCCCCATCCCCTCATTTCTTTCAAGTGCTTCGGCACTTAGCAAACTCCCCTCAGCAGGCTCATGCTGTTTGAGGGATTCCTAAATCACGGGCCTATTACTAATTATTATTATTTTGCAGCACCAATCAGGGACGTGGGGCTCATTAACAAGTTAGCACCTCTGGTTTCCCTGGAAACCTGCAGCTGCCAGGCAACGGCTGCGTCTCCAGCCCGAGGCAATGCTACTGCAGTGCCTTGGGCTCACTCCTGGAAAGATGCCTGAGTCTTGCATGGGTTGATGAACCCAGCTAACAAACGGGATGGAGTTAGGAAACTCCAGGACATGTCCTCCTGCTCTATCCCATCTGCTGTGAAGTGCAGCCTATTTACTGAGCCCTCCTGCCACTCAAAGAGTCATAAACACTGTAGTGGCTTCTACCTCCCAGCCAGAGATTCGGGCTTTCTCCAAGGGTGAGGAATTTGAAGCACTAGTCATCCCCCAGGGTGGCAGTAGGACAAAGCTGTCAGGCGCCTGCAGTAGCCACTTTGGAGGTGATGTAACCTCTGATGATTTCTTAGCAGCTACTCAAGGTCCCTTTAAAAGGCAGCACAAAAAAATTCTCTGTTTCATGATGGAAAAATTGAGTGGTTTCTTTCTTTTCCTCCTTAAGATGAGGCTGGAATATACCACTAACCACATCCACTAACCCAGGTGTAAAGTCTCTTTGTCCACTGTTACCTGGTGGATCTCAAAGATGGGGAGGAACAACATCTCTTGAGCCCCAGCATTATGCAGATGCAGATGGCAATGCAATCTGCTGCCCTCCTCTAACCTCCCTGAAATCCACAGGGATTTTCCCAAGGCAGACAGAGGACAACCCTCCAGCCTCATCCATCCTGATTTCACATCCCCATCTCTGCTCCCTGTCCACCAAAGGCATCCTTTCCCTGGGATAAGGTCCCCTGCACACCCACTCTGTGCAGCGAGGGCTTTGGGCAGGGGCAGTCTCCCCTTCTTCCCACATCACATCATTGCAAGGCAGCCACTGCACCTTTGCCAGGGTTTCAAGCCCAGCTGCTTGCTAATCTCATGATTTTTTTTTTTTTCCTCTCCTCCTTTCTATGCTGCAGTCTCCTTTCAGTTCCTGTAGGCTGGAAGCAGCATGTTGAGGAGCCCTGCAGGGAGCTAAACATGCCTGAGCAGCACCCACTTGACTCCCCACACCTCCCATTTCCCCTCTGCACCTGCAGCCCTCAGTCCTGAAGGTGTTTTCCACTGGAGGACATAGCTGAAGGACCAGGCTGTCCTTCAGCAAAGTGCCAGATGGTGCATTCACACCGGATGAGGGACATGGCGTGGAGGCACACAGCAGCCCTGGCATGGGGGTGGTCAGCCTTGGGTAAGGGGGTGGTGGCATGGGCAGCTCAGGGGCTGCTCAGGCTCGAGCTGCAGACAGGAACAAAGGGATTAAAGGAAAGGAGACGTCTCATACCCAGCTGCAAGGGAGTCTTTCCCATGCACCCCTCATCCCACAAGGCAGACTGGTTCTTCTAACTGCAGTTTAGCCAAGTGAAGAGGTCCCTCATTCCCTCCAATCACTTGTGCCAGCAGCTTTGGATGGGCTATGATGGCAAAAGCAATCGCTTCCTAGCCTGCTTCCACTAAAGTGACCCAGGTGCATTTAAGGATTTGCAAAGTGGCCATTCCCAGAAATATCTCTGACTATGGCTGTGGTGGTCAGTCTGGAGATTGGTCAGGAAAAGCCAACAGGGACAGAAAGGAAGGGAATTTAGCTGGAGGCTAAATGATGATGAGGCCAGTATCTCCTCCTCTTAGACTTGTGTTTTTAACATGTTTTATATGGTTTTCCTCTTTAGTATAAACAAAAGCTTTCAATTTAAAACCTACAAAAGCCAAGACCAAAGGTTATCTGTGACCAGCCAGCCATTTAATCGCTGTCTTTGCCCATGCTGAGGATGGAGATCCCAAGCATGCTGCTTTCTAATACCAAAGCTATCCCATTTCCATCCTCACCCTGGCAAGCCAAGAGCTGGCCAGGCTTTCATCTCAGAGCTGAAAGCACCTTCTCCTTTGAGCAGCTTGGCATACATCACAGAGGACATATCACACCGGAGAAGGAAAATATAGTCCTACTGGTGCTGCTCATTGCCTGATTTCCCCATCATTTGCTGCACGACCCCAGGGGCCAGCAGGCTTATCTTGGGTATCTTCAGCAGCTTGTTTACCTTTAAGCAACAAAAGAAGAGAGAGGAAGCCAAGAAAGGTATGCAGTTAGATACTTTGGCAGGGCTGGTCCAGCTCTCTCCTCCTAGGACACCAAACAACATAAATACCTGCTGGTTGCATCTGTAATCTCCTGGTGAAAGGGGCTCCAGAACCTGTGTACTACTTTCCCACAAGACCTACATACTAAGTAAAAGAAAGCACAGAATTAAGCTGTGGTTTTTCAAGGTTGCAGATAAATATGCCAGCATTTCACTTCTTAAGGACAATCCCAAGTGACCTGAGTTTGCCCATCTCAGCAGAGCACCAGGGACAGTCATGGGTGAAGCCAAGGCTGGTGAAGTAAGCACCTAGCAAACACAGGGGTAGGCCACCGGCACCTGCCCAGAGCAGTGTCATTAGTCCCTCATATATAAATGACAAATAGGATCCCTGGCCTCACTGAAGAACAACAATATCACTGCCTCCCGGCAGGTTTTACACAATTTCTGACAATAATCAGTGCAAACTGAGGTGCAGGTGCAAATCCCAGCACAGATCTCCCAGTCAACAGAGGCCAATATCCACAGTTATGCCACCTTATGCCTGCTGAAACTTTGGCCCTCCTTAGGAGACATAGAAATCAAATCAAATGCAAGGGACTATGCTGCTTTTCCATGGGATGAGACATCCCCCAGGGCAGTAACAGGCTTTGCAAGGCTTTTCTCACGTGTTTCAAGGCTTGCTAAATTTCCTACATGCACACAATAGCTAAATTGCTGGCAGGTTTGGGAAGAATTAGGACGTTTCAGCTCAGGCTCTACCTCTGATGACAGCCATGAGGAGGCAATTCTGGGTGAGGAAGCAATTCTGGGTTTTGAGGGGTTACCTTTATCTAGAAAAAACACACAAGACAGGCAAAAGTGATGTTCCTGCCCCAAGCTCTCCTTTTCCCTCGGGGGCTGTAATTCATTACCAGGTGGTTTTGCTCAGTTAATTTGAGGTAATACAGGGGTCAAACAAAATATTTTGTAGGTCTTCCTCCATCTCCACCACCCCAGACAAGCACATGCCCATTGATCACGCTGAGCCACAGCGTGGTGGTCAGATACCATAAGTCTTTGAGTTTGAAACCCTACAGCCTAGCCTCTTCACTGAGACTGGGTATTGCATCATTTTGTAACATGGGCCTTCTCTATTAACCTGTATCATCATTGTTATTGTGGGTGGTAAACTAGATGAACTCATTCACTGGGAGAAACAAGCAGCAATATTCTCCTCACCAACTCCAGGCAGACACTAAAGCGTGACATATATATATATTTTTAACCCCAGTTTAAAAATACTCCAGAGATACATCATGACATCCACCCAGAGCTTCAACATCCTCCAACTCATTTCCACGCCAGCAGGTCTCACTCATCTCTGCTTCTGAGATGAGAAGACAGAAAGCATCATGCAACAGAAAGCATGGTTGATCACTCCAAGCTTTGCCCCTTCAGGGCTGCTGGTTGACCCCTCAGTTAAGTACAATCAGTTCGGTCCTCCTCACTTTCCTGCCTGTCCTGCTAGACTTTAACAGAACTCACACTTATCTTTATGAGTTACTGCTGAATGAACCTTGCTCAGGTGCCAGACAAAGAGGCAGCCAAGCTCAAAGCAGAAAGGATTGTGAGGATGACACAGAATTACAGGCATCAGCATTCAGAAAGCAAGCGGAGAACACGCCAATCTATTTTTAATGGTACAATGCAAGTGCTTTACAAAAGGATGTGTCTGGGGAGATTCTGCCCAGTCAGAGATTTGTATTCGGGGTTTTTTGCAGCAGTCAACCGCTCAGTGCATGAGAAGCATTTTGTCACTTCACCGCCCCATAGAATAATTCAGACAGCCCCAGATTGGTTTCTGCTGGATCACCTTCCTGCCCTGCCATGTCTTTCTCACTTTCCATGGGAGGAGCTAAACCTGCGGTAAGCAATAAGATGTAAAGAAGAGCTCCTTGTCTGCTTGGCTTCTGGGTCTCAGACCCGCCAAGCTAGCAAGGCTGCCAGAGACATCTCTACAGGGTGCACCTACAGCAGCAAAGCGGTTAACGCAGTTTTTCACAGGCTAGCTCACAAGTCAGCAGTGCTGGCACCCTCTACACACCAGCCCTCTCTACTCAACAGCCTCAAGTGCCAAGCAAGGCTCAGGCTGTGCCCATCCGCTCCCCACGCAGGGCTGCCGGCCAAGGCAGATGAAGATGGCATGAATAACTCCACTCAAGCTATGGCTCAAGGAGGACCAGGCTGCCATGGAAAGCTTGGAAATGAGGGTCGTTAGAGGACAAGAGAAAACAATCGGATGCTGTAGATGCTTCTTGGTTGCTTCCTTTCAACAGCCCCAGAGACTGATGTACCCTCTTTATTTGGAGCAAAGATTGGCTGGCATTATCCAGGAGGGGCTGGATTTCAATGGAAGATGTGTGATTTAAGCAGAAGCAGGTTTAATGTGTGGGAAGGGCTTGACTTGCTTGACAAAAGAAAACCCTGCAGTCACCTAATAAACGGACTGAAATTTCTACCAGTGCTTCTGCTGTATCAGCTGAATTACCATGTGCTAGCTTTAGACAGCAGCAATCCTCAAAGAACTGAATCCCTTATTAAAAAGAAGAAAAAAGGCAAGATGAAAAGCTGTGGATGCAGGCACACCACGCACCTACACGCTGGATGAGTAACGTGGGTAGGCAGAGATGAACCGGAAAGACGCACTGCATCATTACAGGGCTGGAGGACATGTGCTGTGCAGGGGAAGATGCCAGGGTCATGTTGTCATTGGAATCTCCATACAGGATCAAAGAAGCAGTCCACCTCATTTCATGTCCCCTCACCACCACTGCCTAATAACAGGTATTTTACAAGCCTGGGAGAAACAGGACAGTGGGTATTTATGGAATAGTCATGGAATAATTTAGATTGAAAGGGACCTCAGGAGCTCATCTCATCCAACCCCTCTCTCTCTTAAAGGAGAGCTAACATCAACATCAGAACACGGCTTGTCCTTCTGGTCACCAAATTGCTCCCAGTCATCAGTAAGCTCATAAATTATGCTCTCCATAACTCAGCATGCAGAAATGCTACATGAAGAGCCTCTTTCATGAACTGCTAGAGCACCTTGAAGGGCTCTGCAGAAATCTCTGAAGAACATGAGGTCTCTGCCCCAAGGTGTGAAAGCTTGGTTTAATCAAGGTACAATGAAGGCAGACAAGCCACACATGCACATATCACGGTGGGCAAACAGGAACAGAATAGTTTTCCATGCACAGCAAACAACATGGAAAAAGGCATAAGAGGAGTAGGAAGCAAAGAGAGAATCAAGGAAGGATTTTCAGCCCCAGACAGGTTGCTGGGATGCTCTTAATTTAAGCAAGTGCAAAATACATCACTTATTTCACCTTCATAAAACAGTCCCTGCAATTCTGTGCTATTATTGCCCCCTCTTTGCACTAGGAGACTCTCCGGTTTCCAGTGAGCACCTCCAGGTTGTCCTCTTGACCCCAGCCTGTGCTACCACTTCACCTATCTTCTGAAATACCAGCCCTTTCATGGCATCGTGCAAACAAGCACTACCTGTCACTTTTGGAAAGTGGAGGTAGACAGCAGTAAAAAAACCCCAGAAGCCCTGGGTAAAGCACAAGAAGTAGCCCCCTGCACACCAGACAAGATTACTTTGTTCAGCTGGGTCTAGAAAACCTCAGAGGAAGAGATAAACAGCAGAGACGAAGCAAGCCATCCTACAGGAGCCATGGTAGTTTGCAACATATGCTGGGCAGGGGTCTGCGCTGGCCCAACATGGCTCTCCTTTAATCTTACTCTCCTTGTTCGAAGCAGAGACGTTTGAGAGCCAAAGGTGCCTCTTGGACAGCATTGACCCAAAGGCTCTGGGTAGAAAGTCTACAAACAGCCCTTGGAAGAACACAGGCAAGAGCCTGTTTTCCCTTCCATGAACTCATGCTATAGAGAAGAAGGGGTGACCAAAGTACCTGCCGTGGCCAGAGCTGGGTATGTCCCAGCACGATCTCAGCTGCTGGTTCCACTTCTGGCAAAGCATCTCTCTCATTGGGATGTAACGCATCCATATATCATGGTTTTCCCCTCCATCAGAGGAGCAAGCAAAGCCATCAGGCCATCACCAGGGTGTAATACACTACCTGCCATCCCCACAGGAACCTGCCCTACCACTAATCACAATGCGAGCTCTGCCTGGCTTTGAGGGCAGCCCCTGACACCATTAGTGAAGAGCATCTTGGCACAGTCAGTTTTACTTCCCTCACATTCCCCTGTCTATGTTATAGCCCTGCACATGAAGTACGCCCAGGTCTCCTGGGTGAGCCTGAGAAAATCTTGAGTGGAGAGCTCATTTAGCTTCTTATCTGATAAATGCTCCCAGGCCACTCACCTACCCTCCCCAAGCCTCCCCATAATTACGTCAGGTGTCTCCTTCCCACTCCACATCAGATGGGACAGGTGTATCTTCAGAGAAGAAATGTAAAGCTCGAAAAACAGGTTTTAAAACCCAGAGGGCATGGGGAAGCACATTGAAGCTTTCCCCACAGGATGTCGGCATTGTCACTCTGGCTGCAGGAGTTTCTCTGCATAGCAGCAAGAAAAAGAGTGGGGTGAGACCCAGTGGCTGCGCTTGGAGAACAAGGAGCTCCCGGGTGCTTCTGCAGCCATCTCTCCCTTAGCACTGTCATTAAACCCATGGTGGAGGGCAAAAAGGTCTACAATCTCTGCTACTGCAGCAACCTCCTAGCTGTCCTACCAGACAGAGAGGAGTCAGCATCTGCAAGCTCCTTCTCTGTATCACCTTCTTCCCTACAAGATTCAGTTTGCCAGAGCTGTTTCAGTATGACGGCAGCATCCTTCCAGCCTGCACCATAAATCAAGGCTGCCAAGCATTAGAGCACCTCCTTTCCCTCTTTCCATCCCTGATAGTGTTAACACACTCGTCACCTGCCTGCGCCCAGGGCTTTGGGAGCTGAGCCACACACTGGAGAAACTAACCTCTGATCCCTAAGAACAGCCTCACTTAAAGACAACAAAGCAAATCCAAAGAGGAAAAGCAGCTATAACAAACTCCCTATCTCTTATGTAGATTAAAGCAGCCAAGGTAGGGATGACGTAGGGGTTGGCTCATATTCACAGAACCATAATGGGTTTCCAGCCTTTAGGGGGTCTTTTGGGGGGGGACATGGGTGCAGGGGGAGAAGTCAGTTTTCTCCCACCTCCCAAGATCCCATTTGTACAGTACTGCAAAGTCCTACCCCAGTCCTTGGGGATGCTTTGGTAGTAATAGTGGTGTTGCATTTAATTTTAGGTGAATTCAAGATCTCCAAAGACAGGCTTTCTCAGCAAGGTGCCTGGTATCCAGCAAAAACATGCTATGCAGACAAACACAGTGCAGTATTTGCAAGAATAATCTCCATACAGAGCCCCCAGTGAACACTCTTAAGGTCTCTGGACACTTTGCTAAGCTCTTCCAAACCTAGCTGAGGCTAGATTTTAAACAGCAATGCCAGATTTCCTTCCCTATTCCCTACCTCATGTCAAGGCAAGGACAACTGAAAGCCACGGAAGGTAAATCCATGTTGAATTAAAAGTCTTTTGGTGTGAGATGCTGCCACTTCAGCTCAGAGACCCTCCATCCCAAGCTTTGTGATGCTGAAGCGCGTTGATGATGAGCAGCGGGCAGGAATTTCTGCCTACTCCATCGCAAAGAGGCGTTTGGGTATCCTCTTGCTGTTCATGTGCCCAACTGTGCTCTCTGGTCCCAGCCATTCCAACAGACCTGTACATCCAGGCTCTGCCAGCATGGCTGTGCCAGGCAGAATTGGGGACAAGGCACCTTCAAAGCCCTTGCAGGCATTTTAAAATCTCAAATACCTTCAGCAACGGCCAGGAGGGTTTTCTCTGTGCTGCAGCTTATTTCATTTTGGGAACAGTTACAAGCAAAATCAAAGCAAGGGTAGGAACCCCCAGCCAGACCCAAAACCCCAACAAACCTCTTCCGCAGAGAGTCCTCCCAGCACAGATGCCCTCCAACAGCGCGGGCAAACCTCATCTGACAGAGGTGAGGCCAAACCCATAAGCACCAATTCCTGTGCATCCAGCCCTTCTGCAAACAAAGCTCTCCGCAGCTACGTTTGGGCGCGTAGGCAGCTGTGCCCCCAGCCTTTTGCCTTAGCACAGGAGGATGAGACAATGCACACGAACGTTAACCACCGCTCCACGGGCAAGCTGCTTTCAAGGTTAATATGGCCCCTGGACTGCCAGGCACAATCCTCAGCACTACCTGTTCAAGGCTTCTTGGGCATCCCGACCACCTCCTGGGAGGGTTCTGCCTTTATACCCCAAATTAGAGACCGAGACCTCTGACAACTATTCCCGATGCGTTTGTCATCGCTAGCTGCTTGGGACGGGGACAGTCTCTTCCACAGATGCTTATGCAGTGCCCACCAGGGAGCTGTTGATAACTACCGCAATACGAAGCATAAACACATCTGTGCCCAGAAAAATCCAAATATCCTTAATAGAACAGCACTGCACCACGTCCTGCCTTCTAACGAAACCGCAAATTACTGACCTGTGCACAGAGCTCCCCCAATGCAAGCTGAAGCACTGACATCAGCTTTTGCTGTTGCTCAGGAATTTAATTCTGGGGGAGGAGAAAAGGGAGGGGGGAGCAGGAAGGAGAAGGAACTTATTTATCAATAAGGGAAATAACCAGGAACCTTTAAAAACAACCAACGCTCAGCACAGAAAGCAAGATTTATCACTAAATAATAATCCGGGGGGGGGGTGACCACTCGGTCCGTGCACGTTAGGGGAGGTGGAGGGGATTATTTTAAACGGGCAGCTTAACTCATTAATTGCTAGCAGCGCCTTTGGAGCCGCAGCAGTGAAGCGTTGCATGAAAACCC
>VZRU01014814.1:495379-514531 GCA_013398155.1 Pedionomus torquatus
CTGCCCGCATGCAGCCCGGGGGGTCTCACGCCTGGAGGCTTTGGGTGATGCCCTCTCGCAAGGAGATGAGTTACCCCGCGGTGACAGTGGCCTGAGCAGCAAAAGGCTTTGGGGCTTTGTTTGGGGGGTGGCAGTGCCACGCTGCTCCCGGCAAGAGGTGTGCGTTCAGGGATTTTTGGTTCCTAGATGGTTCCCTGACCTGATGCTGGCGACGCTGAGCCTGGAGCTGCCCCGCTGGCAGGGCCACCCCTCCCGCCTGTCACTGCACCCCGCCTGCAGTTCACCTGCCGCCCTGCCCGCCTCAAACACCCCATTGCTGGACTTGGAGCAGCGGGGTGGCCGCCGGGATGGCTCTGCAGCACTCGCTCGCTCTGAGGCACCCAAGCCAAGGAGGGGCAGATGTAAACGCCTTGTGATCTCTGCTGGTGGCATGGCAAAGAGTGGCCAGACTACTGGGGGGCTCAGGGTGGGTCCTGCCCACACGTATCTCCTGACTGGATGAGGTGGGCTCACCTCCATCCCGCTGCGGTGGCAGTGAAGAGCCGTGCTGCTGGTTTGGCAAACACAGCGGGGGTTTTTCTCTGTCCTTGGCCCTGGCCTGGCAGCTCCAGCTTAGAAAGGGATTACGTTTTAGAAGCTTAGGTTTTGCTGGTGCTTAGGAAATCAAGGGAACCTTCTTCCCTGCTGCCAGTATGGATGCCGGATGTTTTAAAATTAACTCTCATCTCTCCAGACATGCAGCCAGCAGCTTACTGAAGAAGGGCATCAAGCTGCTGTGGTTACCGGTGGCAAAATTTTCCCCCAAAAGGTCATTTCTCATAGAGCAACCTAAATTGTCATAGAGATGTAAAATCTTGGGGTACTAAAAGTCTCACTCCCCTCATCACACAAGCTGGGTTCATACCCTCCTTCTACCACAGAAAATCAGCTCACCCAAAGCTGTTAGCAAGGAACCTTTTGCAAAACCAGGGTTACTCCACCTACAAGGCACGGATTTCAACCTAGTTACCGGAATCAGTGGCAAGATGCTGGGGTAGCATGGGCACTTGCTCCTCTAGCAGCTCTAGAGCATTTGGTCTTAGCGCAGCTGAGAGCAGGAGCATGTCCAGCATGGCTGGGATGAAGCTGAGGTCTTTCTTCCATTCTGTCTTTCCCACTGGTTTTCATGCCCAGCTCCCTCTTTACCACTTTGCAGAGTGCCCTGACCAAGGAAAAGCCAAGAGAATATTCTTTTGCTTCAGGTTAAGGCTGTTTCCTCCCCTGCCCAACACCTCTTTTCAGGGTCAAAACAGGAAAAAAAAGGGGAAAGGAATAAGTCTGAAAATCCCAAAGCTTCCCTGTAAAAGCTATTATCTAGGCAGAGAGCCGTGAACTCACAAAGCCTGCTGAAGGAAGAGGATTTCAGCAGTTTCTTTCCAAACCTCAGCTAAAATCAATGTTGCCAACCCTGCGCCTGGCACACTGCTGCCAGATGGGCATCCCAGGTAGGCTGTCAGAAAGATTGCTCCCCAACTGGCCAGTGGCATGGTGCAAGGGAGGAATGTGAGGAAGGATATGGGAAAAAGATGCAGGCAACATGGTGAGGAAGAGGCAAAAGATGAGTTGTCCTGAGGGACTGCCAGACGCATGCCTTGGAATGTTCATTCCACCAAGAGGCTGAGCTGTGCTCCCTCTTGAGCCTTTATCTCTGGCAAGCTCTCCTCAGACATCCCACAGATCCCCTGATGCATCCCTGGGTGATGGGGACACGGGAGATTGGATCCGTACAAAAACCCTAATGGCAGCACACAGGAGAGGATGCTCCGGTGGGGCTGGAGACCGATGGGATGCCAGTTCTCACGGCTGGCGGGAGAGGCTCCAGCCCACGAGCTGCGCATCTCTCCCACACCCACTGCTTCTGTGTGAAGCACTGCAGCCAAGTGCCTGGTGGGGAGAAATCAAAACAAATGATTCACTGCTGTTAAACTGCTCCTGGGATCACAGGGGCCGGGTAGCAGGCGGTGACAGAGGCTTGCAAAACCTCACCTGCTTCCTGAAGCTGGGAGCTAACCCCGTTTAGATCCCAGCCCTGTTCAACCTGAAATTCTGGCATTTGGGTGTGCACCCATGGCTACATGGAAGAGGGCAGCCAGCCCGAGCGAGGGCAGCACTGCGAGCACACTCAGTCAGCTCTGGGTGGCTCGTGTGGGCTCATCAGGCGAGCAGCATCCTTATTTTCCCCAGGGGAAATTAAGCAGGGAGAGCCAGGGCAATGCTGTTATGGTCAGGCAGGCAGAACAAAGCAGCCTCATGCTCGAAGCTCCCATCTACCAGATGTGAATCTATTGTTTAAGCCCCAGGACCAGAATCCCACCCCCCTCCCCATCACAACCATCATGAGTCGAGCAAAAATTATGCAATAAGTTGCTTATTGCTAAAGGGATGTGCTTTATTTCAGGTAAAGCACTTAAAAATAATTTGCCCCACTGTTTTTTCCTCTTTCCCAGATTTCAGGCGCATCTGAAGATAGATTGCATCCCAGCAACGTGTTTTGAATGTGAGTTACGCTTGTACACGTAATAGTTCTTGCTAAAATGTTTTCCAGGCCCCTTAATTCCCATGGCAGGCCAAGTGCAGAAGAGCACAGCAGAGCCTCCTGCATCCTACAGGGATTAAAATCAGAACCTGATCATGAAGGAAACTAAAACTAGGAAAAAGACATTGCTACCAAACCAAGTTTCGTATCCATCAAAAAGGAATGACTTTTTGCCAACCTGCAATTACTTTAAATGCTTGAATAATGTTTATTTATTTTTAAACTTTGCCTGCCTAGTGTTCAGATGCAGCTCCTTGCACCATTGCCTGAGCTAGCCTCCCATCGCCCTTGAGCTGGCAGTGCTGGATGCAGGACAGGGCTCTGTATTCCCTCTGCAGGGGCTATTGGCACCTTGAAACTGTGCTGATGGCTGGAGCCAGAGCTGACTTTTGCGTTGATGTGGCTCCGCTTCTACCAAGTGTGGTTGTTTCTGCCATGCACCCTTGCCATGCATCCTGGAGAGGGTGATGGCAAGGTGCTGGAGGAAGGAGTTTGCCAGGCTCTGTATTGCCCCGTTTTGTAAGGAAACATATTGACTGTGGTGAACGGTACATCTCACCGTGGGAAAGGCATCGCTCCCCTCTTTGGCTCCTGCCCAGGCACTCCCTGGCAGCCATGTCTCCAACTCTCCCATCACATGGTAGGGATGAAGCCCAGCAGATTCCCAGGGAATCTCAGCACGCCACCTTCCTCCTGCAAAGCCCAAAATGGTGTCACTCCATTAGCAGAGAGAGATGATGTGCTTGAGCAGGCAAAAGGCACTTGCAGCACCTCCAGGCAGCCATGTTTCTCACACAAGGGACTGCCCTGGATCTGTCTCCATTTTCCCGATAGAAATATCTGCCCCTGCACAGTGTAGCTCAGCACTTGCAGGGTGCGGAGCTGCGTGTGCACATTGCAAAAGCAGCTACTGCGCAATTAATTGCAGAAGTAGCAGGCTGGAGGGCTGCGTGCTGTGCCATTCAGCTCAGTGCATGCTGCAGAAGCATTCATTCTGTGGCTCTGACTGTGCCGTGAGGCGCTCCTGCCAAAGGGAAAAAGGAAAAAAAACCAAACCCATCATACATTGAATAAATTCCCTCTGATTCCCTCTGCCCTGGATGTGTCTGAGAAAAGCTGGGCAGGACCATAGAGATCTGCCAAACACTGGGCATAGTTGCTGAGTACCAGCACGATGGGTCAAAGTCAGGGGATGGGAGGGGTGGAGTAAGAGAACCTTTGCACCAGCATGAAGCAATCACGTGTGAGGAGCGGAGGCCGGTGGCAGCAGCTAAGCCACACAGAAGCTTTGCAGGAACACCCCTCAGGTGCGGGAATTGTGCTTGCTCCTTTGCCCCCAGCACTGAAACAGCGTGTCATGCTGGCACGCATGCAGGTTTGCCCAAGGCAGCGAGGGTAGGCAAGTGACTTTTGTGTACCTAGAAGCCATCTGGGATCACATTCACTTCCCTGAAGGCAGTGTGACGGGGACAAGAAAGAGGACAGGGACAGGGGAAGGGGAGAGACACTGTACAGTTTCATAGAGCCATAGAATTTTCTAGGTTGGAAGAGACCTTTAAGATCATTGAGTCCAACCATCAACCTAACACTGCCAAAACCACCACTAAACCGTGTCCCTAAGCACCACCATCTTTTAAATACCTCCAGCAATGGTGATTCCACCACTTCCCTGGGCAGCCTGTTCCAACGTTTGGTAATCCTTTTGTTTCAGTATATCCAAGTCTTAAAAAATAATCACTTCTCAGTGTTCCAGGAGAAGGCACAGTCTTTCTTCTCTGTATGTGAACTGGGGATGGGACAGACACTACCCTTGGGCAGAATGCAGCATGGAGCTAGACTGTACAAGGGTCCATCAGACCCATCTAGGCCCTTTTTCTCTACTTCCGTGCTGGTTTTTGTTAGGCTGCTCACCAGTTGCTAGGGTTTTTTTTTGTTTTGTGTTTTGCTTCAATCATTTTCACTGATGAGAGCATCTGCTGCCATCTGTGCCTCCCCCTCCTCCCCCCGGCAGGGCTGCACACTGCCATGGTCTGCCTGCAGAGCCAGGCGCTCCTCACTGTCCAACCTGCTGCACGTATCCTGCACAGGCCTGCCAGCATCCAAGGATGGAGAAGAGAGAGGAGACAGCTCCAGTGCCCTGCTTTTCCCCTGTATCTGCTGGCTATATCTGGGTATGGCTGCAATTGCACCGGTTGCAGGATGCCTACCGTGCCAAGGTCCCAAGCAAGACCAGGATCTGGTGGCACTAGGCAAGACTGCAGTTCCTCCTCTGAGAAGCCAGCAACCGATGAGACAATGATGAAGGGGAAAACACAGAGGTGAAGAGATATTGGTAAAGTCACCCAGGGCATCAGCTGGAAAGAGAGGCCAGAGCTGCTCCTTGTTGGCACTGTGCCTGCCTCCTGGCCCACGGAGCTCCTGCGAAGCAGGGTTATGACGATACAGCTCGATGTTGGGTTTTGCTGGTTGTTTACACACCCTGCAGAAGAACAGAGGTGGCCATTTGCATCCTTCTCTGACTATTAATTTGGGTATCCGGGCTGAGGGCTGCTTCAGCCTTGACTCACCATGTGTTGCCTGCACACCTGGCATGTTACCCGCAGCATGGGAACTGGCAGATGCTAGCGCTGGGGCTGGGAGGTTGTTACCTGAATTAGCTGAATTAGCTCCAGCTCTCCATGTCTATTACTGCCAGACCCTAGACGCAGAAGAGCTGGCAGGGTCACTTTTACTGACCAAACCCAAACCAGTTCATCCCTGCTGGGATTCAAGGCACTGCCACAGGCCGGCTCGGTGGCATTTATGTAGGGGTGGCATCATTGAGCCCTGTGTGGCTGCCGGGGCAGAGCCACGGGCGAGCACTTACTCACATGTGAGCCCAACACCCGCCCCTGGTGCTGCTTGGCCCCCAGCCACCTCTCCTTGCCAGCGTGGAGGGTAAATGTGTAACAGAGCCTGGGCCCCAGCGTGACGCTCTTGTCCTGCCTGGTGAAGGGCCATGTCCCTGCATGGAGCTGGGGCTGTCACCTCACTCCCACCTTGCTCCTGGCTGATTTTAGGGCGCAGGAGCCACCCTCACCCTGCATATCATAGAATCGTAGAATGGTCTGGGCCAGAAGGGACCTCCAAAGCTCTCTTAGGCCTCTCTGCAGTCAACAGGGACAGCCTCATGTAGAATCATAGAATGGTTAGAGTTGGAAAGGACCTTGAATATCATCGTGTTCTAACCCCCCTGCCATGGGCAGGGACACCTCCCACTGGAACAGGTTGCTCAAAGCCCTATCAAGCCTGGCCTTAAATACTTCCAGGGATGGGGCATCCACAACCTCCCTGGGCAGCCTGTTCCAGTGCCTCACCACCCTCACAGCAAAGAATTTTTTCCTAATATCCAATCTAAATCTCCCCTCTTCCAGTTTAAAACCATTACCCCTTGTCCTATCACTACACTTCCTGACAAAGAGTCCCTCTCCTGCTCTCCTGTAGCTCCCTTCAGATACTGGAAGGCTGCTAGAAGGTCTCCCCGGAGCCTTCTCTTCTCCAGGCTGAACAGCCCCAGCTCTCTCAGCCTGTCCTCACAGGAGAGGTGCTCCATCCCTCTGATCATCTTCGTGGCCCTCCGTTGGACCCGTTCTAACAGTTGGCCAGGTTGCCCAGGGCCTTGTCGAGCCTCACCTCGAACACCTCCATGGAAGGGGCCTCAACCACCTCTCTGGGCAACCTGTTCCAGTGTTCCACCACCCTCATGGTCTCAAAGAACTCGTTCCTAATATGTTCCTCATATGCTCCCTGCACAACCCAGCACTTGCCCTGTGTGGGGGCTCCTATATCGCCTGTGAGATAAAAGCTCCCTGAGCTTGCCCAGGCTGTGGGGCTTGTGTGCGGGTGTCCGCGCTGCTCGGGATGGGCGGGGATGGAGCCCTGCTGGCCGCGGAGGGGGGCGGTGGGAGGGGGCCCTCTGCCTGCTGCCTGCAGCACGGCTCCAGCCCGCCCAGGCAGCCGACCCCCGCCCAGGCAGCCGTGATCTCCTCCAGGGTGCTGGGGCTGCCGGCAGGGTCCCCCCGAAGCCATTGCACCGCCGAGTGAACGCGCCCCCTCCTCACAGCGTCGCCTCCCCGGGCAGGCGCATCCCTCACCCGTCTCGGTGGCCTGTCCCCACGCTTACCCTTAAACACCTTTTGCCTACCAGGGGCACAAACCCAGCAGCAGTATTTTAGGCACAATCTCATAACGCCAACTAAAATTGAACAATCACTCCTCATCCCCCCGCCCCGCCCTTCCCCACTTCTCCCCTCGAGTTAAAGAAAAAGCAAAAAGAGATTCTTATCAAGCTGTCAGGCTCAGTTTCCTGAAGGAATACAATTAAATCTCTACGTGGCAACATGACCGTCAGTTCTTCCCCATCTCAAAAGATGCCTCTCAAGCAGCATTCAGCGGTTCCTCTCTTCCACCCCCTCCTCTCGTTTTTCCTTATCCGCTGCCGAGTGCAACAGAGGCTGTGGCTTCACAGCCAAAAAAAGGTGCGATTTGGAGAGCGCGATGCGACGTTGCAAGTGGCAGAAGTGAAAAGGCAGAGAAGCAACCCTCGAAAGCCTGCCTTCTGCTGCATCGGGTGTCAGCCTTGGCAAAACCTGAGCTTCCAGAATTTTCTTGGGAAAAAAAAAAAGAAAAAAAAAGAAGAAGAAAAAAAGAGGCAATTAGAGGACCTGTCAGATTTGGCTGCTGCTTTTCTTTCCCTTGTTTCCTCAAAATGGAAAAAAAAAATCTTCTTTCTTTTGCTTAACGGCCCAGTTGGTGCCATCTGGGATGTACCTGCCTGCCACTATATGGGGACAATTTTTTTGTCTCAATTTGAGGTTCTCCAACCCTGGCAAGATGAAATAAATGCTAAGCACCTTGATGCTATTGTACTTGGAAGACCTTTGCATGAATACATGCCTTTTTTTTGTTTTTTTTTTCCCCCAAGCAGTCTTGGAAATCTATGTCCCCTCCCTCGTTTTCCCCATCTAGGGGGTGCTTTCCTACTGCCATGAGTTTGGGGGGGCTCTGTTAAAATGGATGGGGGCCACTAAGAGAGAGGAGGGTAGGTGCTTTGCTGCTTCCAGCCCAGAGCCGCAGGTGGAGCTAGGGTGGGTGAGGGCTGTGGTGGAGCTGAGCATCAGCTTGGCTTCAGTTATCCCATCCGCCAGCCACAGGGTTACTGCATCCCTCTCCGCTACCCTGTTCTTGTCCAAGGCAGGTCTGGGTGGACTTCCAACCTGCTGCAGCACAGCAAATTCAGTGTTGGCACCTCCTACAATGTGGGCAACAATTAATAAATATGATGGTTACGAATAATACCCCACCCTCTCCATCCCTGATGGTTTATGCATGCAAAAATGCTGCAGAGTCAGTTCAATATTCCCCCTGGTTCATTAAACCAGCATTCATTTTCCTGCAGATAAGACGGTCTGTCAAGGGACAGGATGATGGTAACTCATTTGTCACACTTGTTAAATGTAGGAAAGGCTGGATTTGGGTCACTTCCAATTTTGTGTCAGCTCTGCCTTTATCTGAGCAGCCCCATGCCTGCATGCCGAGCAGAGCTGCTCTCTCCTGTGTGGCATGGAGATGGTGGCACCATGCTTGCACGATTTCAGAGCCAGGGAGGGGTGTGTGTGTATCTGAGTTCAAAAGCATTGGCAACGTAGCTCCAACGAGTCCGAGCTCACAGAGTGGAATGCATTTGTTGTTGCAAGAGGCACCAGGTATGTTGGTCCTGCAAAGACCTAAACCCCTGTCTTTGAGCCCCCTGCACTGCGTGAATTATCCCCCAAGCCCATCTTGGCAGGCTTGTGCCTGAGCTGCAGAGCTTGAGAGGTACAATGGGCACCCAGATGGGGAAGGGTACTGAGCCAAGACCTTGGAAACGGCCAACATGAGCTCAGCACAGGTACAGGGCACGGGGAAAGGTGGTACAACCTCATCTCTATGCTCCTCCTAAACCTTGGACCATTTTGGGGTGAGTAGCCCAGATCTTGCATCGTCCCAGTGGGCTTGATTAGCATCATCCCAGTGGGCTTTAATTTTCTCCAATTATCAGGTGCCAGCTCAGAGTGGCTGCAAGGCAAATCATTTTTCCTGCACACTCTTTGAAGGCATTGCCATTGTGACAGGCCTCCTCCTCCCTCTACCAGGGACAAGGACTGGAGACACCCCCTAGATATGTTAGGATGGAAATGCCAATGGCTATGATCCCTCAGATCTTGCTTCAGGGAAAGAAGCAAGAGGCAACCAAGAGAGGCTGGGAGGAGTCTTAACCTCTGGATGAGTGATCATAGAGCGGTTCATGGCTGACATACTTCCCGGGGCAACCTGTACTGCAGTGCTGGTGGAAACTTTAGTGCAAAATAGCCCCCTGATCTGGTCTGGTATGGAAATGCTCTCCAGTGAATGGGGAGCAGGTAGGACTGCAGATCCTTCTCCATGTAGCTTCCCCCATAAATGAATCCCAGCCCAGGGTTAAGGCCTGGAGACCTGGGCAGCAAGAAGGTGACATCTCATGAGGCTTTCAGAAAAGCATCGTCATGCGTGGTATGTCCCCATGGTCCACCATGGCACAGCCCTCCCTGAGCACAGCCAGAGACGGTGTGTTGATTTAACCATACACTCAGCAGAGGATGAAGTGTCTGTTCTGTGACAGCCTGTCTGCATTCCCCATCTCTTGCTGCACCATCGTTTTCAAAGGTGGATGCTGTTGTTTCCATGGCTGGTCTGTGACAAGCCATTTCTCTCAATGCAAGGTCATCTTACAACTGCAAAAAGATGAGGCAGCTGCAGCATATGAGATAAGATGAGATGAGATGAAGGGTCAGGGTGACTGAAAAGCTGCATTTTACTCCTGCTCTTGCCATTCGTTTGTGATGTTTTCAAGGCAGGGTGTGTTGATTTGCAGCGCTGCAAGCAGCCGCAGGCAGCAGTCACCAAGCGCCTGCCTCATTCAGCAGCAAACATGCGATGTCTCTGAAATCTGGCACTTGGTAACAACCCCAGGAAGTGCTGCAGGTTCATACTGCAGTGATTTATTTCTATTTTCGGTGTTGGTTCTAGCAGGGGAGGGGGGACCTGCCCACTCAGCTGCTTGCGGTTTGCTTGCTTGCAATTGATTGACCATCATGGGAGTCACTGAGGTGTCTGATATTAAATCTGGATCTGCGCCCTCTTTTATGGCTACATGTGGCCCCAGCCTGCAGCAGCATCTCTCACACCTGCTTTAAATCTCTCCCAAGCAGCTGCTGGTGACATTAGCATTTTCTCTTGCCAGCCTGTAGGGACCAGGAGCCTGGCCCTCCTAAGGAAGGAATTAACCCAGCAGCATCAGATGTCAGAGGTATCTTTATTGACCATTTACAGAAGTACAGTAGCACTCGGTTGAGGGGGCTCAGGTGAGTTCTTCAGAAAGTGCCTTCCTTCTCAGTGTTGCTGGGAGCTCCTGAAGAAAAACATGTCCTTTAATGCTTTGGGGTTTCTCTGGAGCTTTGGGGCTCCCTAGCACGAACTTTCTAACACGCTCAGCTCTCCAGGGGTTGGGAGCTGTTTCAACCAGTGGATGAAACTCAAGAGAGGAAAAGAAATTCCAGTACATGTGGGGTGATGGGGTGGTCTGAACACATCTGATATGTTACGAGCCAACCCTCTTGTGGACACCATCCATCACTGCACATGCCTCCTGCTCAGCAGGACCTGCTGCTCCCCAGAGCTCAGCTTTCTGCCACCAGGCATGCATTGCTCTCAACTTTGCACGCTCTTGTCACACGGCTTGTTGGCCATAAAATAAATATTTCTTGGTCTATTTTTCTCCTTGTACATGTGTAAGAGACCCTTTCCTACAGCAGTTCACAAGCTGTTTGGGGCCAGGTAGGGTATGCTCAGCTGGGCTGATCAACTCATTTAATTTTTATTTATGTATTTAATTGGCTGCTTTATTATTATTATTTTTTTTTTGCAATCAAGGTGGAGTGTGTTTTTTGGTTAGTTTTTGTTTGTTTGTTTGTTTGTTTTGTTTGTTTGTTTTTGCATTCTTGCTACAAGAAACAACTGCAGACACTTCTGGCATAGAGGCATTTTGGCGGCGGCAGCTGCTGCTGTTGGCCTCACTCTAGTAATCAGTGAGGGGGTATCGCAGAAAGATGAAGATAAGGATGATACAGAAGGTGGCAAGGGCTGAGCTGGTGATGTTAAAAAGCCGGGCTGTCTTGGCATCTTCAACTGCTCCATTTAAGTCATTGAGGAGCTTCTTATCCCGGACCTGATTAAAAAAAAAAATAAAAAAATTTAAAAAAATTGGGAGATGTATAAAAAGACACAACTCTTTTCAAGAAATACTCTTGCTTTTTTCAAGCAATACCTACATGCTGTAGGGTATCTCTGCAGTGGACAAGGACTGGGCTGTGCCTCTCTGCATTTGAATGACTGAGGTGCTGTAAAGCACCCTCAGGTGAGGTTTGCACCCTGGCTCTGCTATGGGTTGACCTTGTGAAGTCAAGCACTGTAATGCCTTTTGCCTGAAAAACCCTGGGAGGAAATAAGCCCTGGAAGAGTGACCTGTTGCTGTTACCAGCTAGGCAAACCAGGTCCTCATGGCTTCTGGAGTGAGGCAGTGCCATTTTGAGCCTGAGGGTGTACCAGGAAACTGAGGTGCCATTGTGCAACCCATGCACATGGGCACTAAAACATCCTTCCCACCATGTCACAACTCCCTGGTACTGCAGCACCAGGCTTCAAGAGAAAAGGCTGCCTGTGGTATTAGTGTGCATCCCCTTGCCTTCATCTGCGCTGAGGGACTGAGCAGGTGAAACCTGGCACGGCATCCTACTGCAGCTCCAGGACTGCACACGAGCCTCCAGCATATTAAGCAGTCCTGGGTTAATGAGTTTGCAGGTCTTATGCAGCTCGTGTAGCATCTCTGCCACTGGCATTTTTCAATCCTGACAGCACAGTCAGCTCTCTTCACTAAACCGTGGGCTGGGACTTTCATGGCCTTGCCTTGGGACAGCTCTACAATGGGTAAGGACTGTGCATGCCCATGTCACTGGCTTGCTTCCACCGCCTTCAAGCTGCCAGGCAAGGCATGGCACTGCCAGGCAGCGACGGCACAGCTAGGCAGTGGATGGCACCGCAAGGCAGCAACTCCACTAGCAGGCAGCGATGGCACTAGCAGGCAGCAGATGGCACTGCAAGGCAGCAATGGTATTAGCCTGCAGCGGATGGCACTGCAAGGCAGCAGATGGCTCAGCCAGGCAGAGATGTCACTTGTAGGCAAGGATGGCACTACGAGGCAGTGGATGACACAGCCAGGCAGTGAATGGCACTACCAGGCATTGATGGCACTGCTAGGCAGCAATTGCATCATCAGGCAGCAGATGGCACAGCCTGGCAGCTGATGGCACTGCCCACCAGCAGTTGCTCTGCAGTTTAAGCCCAGCAGATGAGTAGTCAGGTTCCATCGCTTCCTAGTAGGGATGTGTTCCCATCCCTAAACTGCCCAGCAGCCGGCACTCAGCAGACTCAGGAAACTGGAGCCACGAAAATGTGGGATGGAAAGACCGGGAGACTTTACCCCTCTTCCCTTTCCTGAGCAGGGCATCCAGGGGCCAATATGGCATGGCAGCATTTGCTTCACTGCCTGCTTTGTGGCCAGAGGGTTGCAGACTGCAGGGCTGCATGTCCTTTGCAGCCTGTCTTCGCTGCCCACAGCACTGAGCACCATCAAGGTCCTGCCGGCTGAACGCTAGATGTCGGTGGTAGGCTGAGAAAACTAGCCCTACAGTCCTACCTAGAAATATTAAAGGCTTTTATCGACCAGGAGCTTTCTGAAAAGACTCTGTGATGGATTCAGACCACATCTTAGTGACTTTTTTTTCTCTCCCTCCTGCAGTGCTTACTCACAGGGCTGTCCTGAAAGCCTTCTATGAATTGCTGGATACAGCAAAGGGTTGCTGAACCCCTTATTCCCACTGAACCATGCTGGTTCACAGAGCCTCCAAAACCATGTCTCAGACCCTTAAGCAATGTCCCCTCCTCCATCACACCAGTGAGAACCTCTCTGCACAAGCACACCCTGCTCTTCATTAATCCTGAACTACGGGGAGAGAGGCTGGTGCTGGCATAAGGGCAAGAATGAGAGCTCTGTTTTCCTCCTTGTATTAAATCCTGTGGTTCCACGTCCTCAGCCTTTGTTGTGCTGCGCTCCCAGGAGCCTGCAGCTGGAGCTGGGGCTATCGACCCATCACCCTGCTACTGAGTGCTTGGCAGCTTCAGGGCATCCTTCTGGGAGCAGGGACAGTCACAAACCACGCATGGGTCTGTAGCATGCTTGGCTGATGCTCCCAGCAGCAGACATGACCTCTGGGAAGGCAGCAAGCCAGCAGCTTAGGAGCCTGCATGCCTTTTGGTGTCAGCTGCATGTTTGGGATCACTTACCTTTGAAATTATTTGGTAGATTTAGCATCCTCCCAAAACCCCTGGGAGCAGCAGCTGGCACCTCCTCACTCACTCGTGAGAAGCACAGAGATGCCTAGAGCCAGAGACCCAGGGGCGCCGGATTTGGGCCAGACAACCCACCCACTGCTCCTGGCAGGCTCTTTGAAGCTCTCATGAGCTTTCCTCTTCCCAGCAGCAGGGCTGCTGGGGGCAAGCCCTGCACAGAGCGAAAGCCTTTTGCCCCCTCTCCTCCATAACCCAGCTGTGGCTGGGAGAGGTCACTCTCTGTTGCAGGCAAACTGGTGTGTGCCATCAGTGCTTGCCAGGCAGACAGGTTTCTCCAGCAGACTGGCATGGCCAGCACACCAAGCTCTGCAAGCCTCCTGCTTCTGAGCTGCTTGCTTTGCCTTTGCAGGGCTAATGCCTCTTGGCCTCAGGAGCAATCCCTGGCTCCTGAGGCCAAGGGTCCCTGGGGTACCCTGACACCCTAATTTCTGTGTGTGACCCTCTCCCAGTGCTCCCAGCAGCCTCTCGCACCTGACACCAGCTTGCACTCATAACTGGCGCTTTAGCTCTTTCCCATGGTGTGCTTCAGCAGCCCCTGTCCTTGACTTTCCCGTGGCTCTCCTGGCTCTGCTGCCATCAGCTGCTCCTCAGCATCTCTAGTGAGGGGCACCTGGGGCTGCCTTTTCCCCAGTGCCACCATTTTATCCAAGTTCCTTTTTTGTCCTTCCCATTTCTTGTCTTTCCTGCTGTTTGGGCCCAAATAAAAGTATGGAGAGCCACCTTCAACTCCTGCTACAGGGCACCCAGCTGCCTCTTCTCCCTGCCCCTCTGGCTGGTCCCACCTGCCTGCTCCTGCTAACCCCTGCAGCACATGGTGCTCTACTGCATACCCCATCTCCAGCAGTCCCCTACCCTTTTCCTATCCTTTCCCTTCTCTAGCTCTCCTCCAGCTGCTCTGTCCCTGGTTGCCTGGATCCAATGTCTCTGTGGAGTCCTTGGTTCCCTTCCTCTCCTCCCTTATTTTTTCCCCACACACCCTAGGGCTTCAGCAGCCACCCTCATGCAAATCATCCCTTGTTGTCCATTATTATTTATATTGCAATGGAGTCTCTAAGTACCAGACAAGTGCCAGGGCCTCCAAGGCACACAAAGGCATTTCTCCTTCCAAACCGCTTGGAGCCCCAGCCTCCCAATCTCCTCCCACCTGGCCTTGCACCTCCAGATGCTTGCAGAAGTCTTCCTTCAATGTCCAGCTGCAGCATTGGAGCCAGGCTCTGGAGGAGGAGCTCTTCTGGAGAGCAGATATGCATTTTGGTTCCTTCCCTGGTCTGTCCTTAAGGAAATGACAGTGTTTTTCCCATAACCTAGGTTCAGCTTCTCCTATTTTCATGCTCCTGTGGCTGCCATCACCATAATGTGCTGACGCCTGAGCATCTGGGAGCTCTGGAAGCTGCTTCCTTCCACAACTGATGAAACAAGGCATGGGAAGACATGTAGACATGTCCCCAAGGTCACACAGCTGAACCCTCCAAAACCCAAGTGTGATGTTTCCTTAGGCACAGACTCTTTTCTCATAGAATCATAGAATGGTTAGAGTTGGAAGGGACCTTGAAGATCATCGAGTTCCAACCCCCCCTTCTCACTTTGTCTAAAATTACTTGGAGATTTTTGGGTTCACTTTGCACTGAGATGACTGGTGTGTAAGATTAATTATCCTGCATCTGCTGACTGTGGGGTTTCCCCAGGCACGCCAAAGCTGCATGGTGACCCTTTTGGAGATCCCGCCCTGGACAAAGTGTAGCTCATTTCTGGTTGAGCTTTACAGCTTATGCATTTCCTTTCCTCTTCCATGCCTGGCCTTCCACAGAACACAGCCTGCTTTTGTGGTTTAACATGCAAACATTCTTTCTCCCCTCTCCTGCTACCAAAAGAGGTGTCCTCTCTCTCTGTTCCTGTTCAGCTGCCACCTTTCTGCTGCTCACCTTGTGCTCCACCATCTCCAGCTCACTTTGTCCTCCAACATTCCCACTGCCCGAGGGCTCTTTCTCTCCTCCCTCTGACCACTGTCTCCAGCCATTTGTGCCCTTGGGACTGCCTTCAGCTTCCTCTCTGAGTGCTCCCTTTGGCTTCTGTGATACTCTGACTCCTGCCATCACAATCCTTCCTGGTCCCTTTGCCAGCAGCCACCTCCTCTCACTTTGCTCTAGAGCTCAGCCCCCCTTGTTTCTGGAAGTAAGGAACTTGCTGTGTGGGTACAAAATGCTGCCTCAGCTTGCAGGAGGAGATGAATGGTTTGTTGATAATGAGCCTAATGAGGCAGTATTTAAGGCAGCCCAGCTTTTAGCATGCAGCCCACAGCTGGTTGTCTGTAAACCCATTTCTGTGCAGAGCTCTGCATCCCTACACATAAGGAGCTCTGGAGGGGATCCTTGGATTTATTTGCTCTGTCAATTGGTAAAGAGCTCTCCAGCATGTGTAATTCCACCGTGCCGTCACCGGCGTCACAGGGCTGTCGCCCCATGCGTTTCACCCACCTCTATAAACCATTGCTCCTCCCAAAAACCATGCTGAGAGCCTGCCTGAGAGGTTGGGTGCCACCGGCTCTCTGCTTCTTGGGGTTAATAAATAGCTATGGATTTGCGCCAGTCACCTGCCACTTGAAACGGGGAAGGTCAACACATGGTGAGAGGGGAAGGTAAACAGCCGTGCCCAGAGCTGCATGCTAAGGGCCAGGCAGAGAGAGGGCAGGGGAGCTCAGCTTTCCCAGGGTGCAATTACACTGCAAATTTTGATCTCCTCAAGGGGCAAGAAAACTCTGCAAGCAACCACAGAGTTGGGCTGCTGGTGCCGCTACTAGTGGGACTCAAAACACCAGCAGGGCTTCTTGCCACCTTCATCTTTATAGAACCACAACATGGCATCCGTATCGCGGCTCCTCTCAGATCCCACCTCCTCTGATCTACCCCCTCCTGGTGCAATGGGTATTGAAAAGGGTTTGGCTCACCCTGGTGGTCTCTGGAGATGGACCTCCTAATGACTGAAGCAAGATCTCCTGCCACCAGGCACTGATGCATCATTCATTAATTACGCTTGGAGCTGGGAAAGAGGAGAGGGGAGGGAGCTGCTGAATACTGGGCCACAGCGTTTGATCCTGATGAAAACCAACTGAGTCCAAAGTGTTGCCATTGGAGGGATCCTCACATCTGTGCGGGGCTAGGCTTAAGGTTACTTTAGGGTTTCTAACTTTCGTTGTCCTGCTGTTTCTCTCTTCTTTCCCAGCACCAATGCATACTTACATGCAAGCACCTTGCTTGTGCTCCCGGAGGCTGACCTTGAGAAGCCTGAAATACTAGAAATAACCCCCAGAGGGATATGTGAGTTGGTGTGACTCTGTTGCAGCCCAGCAAGCTGTATCTGCTGAGGATCTGACCCGCTATGGGTGTAAATAAAGATGAGGCATGCTGTCACACTGTTATTCAGAGTGCTTGGCTGGGGTGCCTGTCACACAGAGTACTTGGCTTGGATGTCACAGTCTTTGCCCTCACCTGACTTTATATGATTCTTCTAGTAAGAGCATAAATTCTTTGGTGCTGTGGTGGGGTTTTGGCATTTTTCAGTAAATGGTGGTCACCATGAAATAGCATTTCCCTGCAGAAAGAGATCGAGAAGGCTGCAGCTGATGTTCAAAAGTGCAGGCAGACATGGAGGTACTGTTTCCCCAGCTGCAGCTGGAACCAGTAAAAGTGGGCACGGGCAAGGAGACAGCTTTCTGGTAATATTCAAGTGTACGTAAGGATGCATATGGCTTCCAGTGCGGGCATTGTGCTGCTGAAACTGATGGAAATATTAGAGTGTGCTAAGGTCCATAATGAAACATCTCATGGACCTGAGGCACAAAGGAACTACTGCTTTATTAACAGAATGATTTTGGCAAAAGCAGATGCTGTTTATGGCAGGGTATTGAAAATGCTATTTCTGATAATGAGAATGATGATTCTTGAGTTGCTAAATGTTTCAGTTATTTAAAGGAAATGGAAAAAAAAACATCTGGGGAACTATTTCATGCCATCGGTGCCCTGATGGCTCTCCAGCCAGGAAACTTGTGCTCCACTGGCCTTAGGCTCTGCTGTCAGAGGTCCCAGCATGGGCTCAAGCAGGGGAAGGTGCTACTCCCCTCCTCCCCCTTCCACCGCACCTTACTTGGTCTTTGCAGAGCACAGATACCCTAGAAAGGATGGGACTTAAGTTATCTGCTGCTAAATCATCCTTACGTTTTATTGCAGAGGAACAAGAGAAGGCTGTTTAAAGGGACATCTGTCCCCAGGGCATTCCTTGCTTCTGCTTTCTCTGAACTTCTGGGAAAAACCTTATTGACTGCAAAAGAGATGAAATAGGCTTCTGGAGAAATGACCCTATCATTCAGCCTGGCTGGGATGTTGAGAAGGTCTCTGCAGTAGCTGTGAGTGAGGAAGGATCCTGTCTTTCTTAACATCCCAGTAGTCTTCCCCAGGACAGACCTTCTGTTACTCCCACAGCATCCTCATTGCCTCCCACCACCCTTCCCAACAGCAGCCTGCAAGGGCATTTGCCACCCCTTTGGCCAGTTGCTAGTTCTGTCCTATGCCTTTGAGGGACACTTTGTTTCTATTTTCCCCCTGCCATAGAATCACAGCTGCTGGGGAGCTCCAAGACCAGAGCAGGGTTATTTCTACACGCTCAGCTCTACATCTGTATGAGTACCAATGTTACACCCGATCATCTACCTGTCTCTGCAGTCCAAAATCCCTGGCTGGTCCTTTGACACCCATCTTCTATTTTCCTTTCCCTGATTTGGAGCATATTTGCTCATTTGCCTTCCCTCACCACTGCTTTTTTTTTTTTTTTTTTTTTTTTTTTTTTTTTTTTTTTTTTTCCCCACTAAAGTTTGTGCCCTCCAGACCTTTGCAGCCAGATGCTGAGCCCGCACCTCTGCCCTGGCATGGGGCTCTGGCCCTGGGTTATTTCTGGGGTTTGTCATTCCTTCTACCTTGTGTCAAGGACAGCGAAGGATCCACCTTTTAAAAACCTTATAGGTGGCAGACCCTACTCCATCCTGTCCCATGGGGATGGATCAGCCCGGTCCTCAGGCTGTCCTGTCACCAGTGCTGGCTGCAGCCAAGGGACCACATCTACCCAGATACCTGCTGTAGCTGCTGTCGTGTCCCTGTGAAGTGAAACCCTTTCTTAGCTCACTATGACCATGCCTCTTGCATGGGAAAGATGCTGGTCATTAAAGGCAGATTCAGATGAGCCCAGACACAAAAGAGAATATGAGGCAGCCAGTTTCTTCTCTCTTTGGCTGAATGAGTGCAGGCGTTAAGGGACTCCTCCCCAACTCAGCTTAGTCTGCCACTGCCTGGATTTGCCCTTGGGTCAGTCCTGCTTGTGGTGATGCTCAGCCATGGCATGATTTAAGCTATTAAATGCCTTGCCCAGGCAGCAGTGAAGCCTGCTGCGTTGGTGGCAAATGGATGCTCATCACCATCTCAGGGAAGGGGAAACTGAGGCAGTCACCATGGTGCCAGTGCTGAATGTGTCTAGGGCACAGGTCCACAGACTTGACCCTGAGCCTTTCTGCTGGAGACCCTGGCGGGCTCAGGAGCAGCCTCCTTGCAGTGCTGGGCTCTCACAGTCCAGCTCATGGGAGCCGGATGGGGTTAATTGATCTGCTTCTGTGACGAAGCCCGTCTGCACACTGGCCTTCCTCTAAACGCTGCCTGCCAAAACAAATCAGCCAGCTCCTCTCCGGGGCAACCCAGCCGCCCCGGGCTCTCTGCACATCCATTCAGTTAGTTTTGAGGCTGGCAGGCAGGGAAGGGGAGGGCAGCCCAGGCTCCTCTCTCCCAGCAGCTGCGGAGGGGCTGCCCATTTGCTGGACACCATCCCTCCCAGGCTTTTCTCCCTTGCAACTACTAGGAGTAACCCAGTCCTGTCCCGTTCACTGGCTGTGCTCTGCACCATCTCCCTCTCCACCAACACAGCTCTATTTCCTCCGAAACTTGATACTGTGTGAAGCCCCCCTGCACTCTCTTCCCCCTCCTCAGCTACTTGGGTGTTGTTCCCATGATGCTGGC
>VZRU01014815.1:0-31795 GCA_013398155.1 Pedionomus torquatus
GGAAGAAGGGCGAGCGCTTTCCCCAGGGGGGCGGTGGGGCTGCTTTCTACTGCAGGGCAGAGATGTTGGCTTTTCCTTCTGCCGGTGATGGGTACAAATGTGAGGCTGGAACTACCAGGAGAACTCCCCGGTTCCTAAGAAATGCATTACAAGAACTTGACTGTATCGTACTTAAGGGCTGTTTATCGGACATGCTGTAGAAAGTTGCTTTTCATTAAGTGCAGAGAGAAAGTGAATCTTGGCTAATAGCCTAATTTATAAAAGAACGTGTCTTTTCCTCAGCATGCTTAATGAAGGAGTCGGGCTGAAGCACGGAGGCAGCTTCGGTGGGGGCTGAGCGAGCCAGCACCACGTGCCCAGCGTGGGATGGAGTGGCCACCGGGCTGGCCAGTAGTTAGACCCAGCAGCCACCAGCTTCTGCTTTGAGGCACTTCTGAAATTGGTGTTCAGTCGTTTTAACTCCTGTGGGAATACTGGAACAGAAAAACCAGAGGAAAATATAAAAGGTTAGAAACGTCCGTGGATGATTCTTGAGAAATGTGCTTAGAAAATGAGATAAATAATAAGGAACCCAAAGGAAAAACCCAGCAGTGTTCAGAGCTCTCCATGACAGGCTGCAAATAGAAGCCTGCTTTTTCTTGAATGAAAGTGAAGGAGAAATATTAGGAAAATCTGTTTAGATTTTATGCCATTGTATGATACGGCTGGCATCTCATCTGCTACCTGTTAGGGAGCAATGTTTAGTTACAGCATCCTATTTGCTGCCATCCTTTTTTATTTGAGTGTGTGTAATTTAAAGTCATTTGAAGAACTAGCGGCGCGAAACAAACTGTCTGCGGTCCACAAGGTTATTTCCTTAAAATCTGGGCTCCAGTGGCGCGCAGAAGGGGGTTTGCCTCCTTTCCCCCAGGCACTCTTTGGTTTTCTGCGGCTCCTTCGAGCCCAGCGTTGTGTGAAGCTGCCGCGGGACGGCAGGAGCGGTCAGGCTTCCCACGGGGGAGCGGGGTCGCATCCCTCCTGGGGCGCGGGGGGGCCTTTGGCCAACCGTGTGAAGAAACCTGCCCGTGGAGCCGCCGTGTTTGCGAGGCGGGGATGAGACCAAGGACCTTTGCGCCAGACCTGTCCTTTCTGCAGAATAAACAGTGAGGAGGTTTTCCCCTCTCCTCCCACCCTCATCTCGCAAGCGCTTGGCTTAAAACCGGCTCTGGCTCGCTTGCCGGGCTGCTGGTAGGTGGTCCAGGGCCAGTGTCTCTGCCGGGGAGAGGGGCCGGCACGGTCAGAAACCTCTGGGAGCCTGCTGTGGGGCTGGGACACAGGTGCTCGGAGCCGTTCCCCCTCTCTACCAGGTGTCGTGGTTTCAGCCAAATTTACCAAAACCTGATTGACAGATGTCCCCCCCTCCCCCCTTTTGGTCAGAGAGGAGAGGAAGGAGTTAAAGAGATTCAAGAGTTTAGAACAAACTAAACTACTTTAATGAAAATGTAAGTAATAATAATATAATAAAAAGGAAAATTAGGAAAAAAAGGGAGTATACAGTATATACAAAACCGNAGATGGAACAGCTCTGAACAATGTGCTGTTAAGTTCAGAGTTTAGCTAGTTAGAGGAGGCCTAGCTAAGAAAGTAAAACTGTAAAACAGAAAATTGGTTCGTTTTACCTCAAACCAGGACACAGGCTTTGCCCAGGCTGTCCTGCCTGTTTTAAAACCCCCTGGGTGGTTTTCTTCTGTTTCTCCTCAAAGTGTGCACCACCAGCCTCCTGCCTCGTGCCTGCCCCAGCTGGCAACGGTGGCAGTTAAACCAGCTTCCCCATTTGCACAAAAAGCCCCGCTTCCTCGGCCCGACGCGGGGTTTGGCGACGCACGGCTGTCCCGGGGTGGACTTCCCGAGAGGACGAGCAGTCTCCTAACGCGCTCCCACCCCGTCCTGCGGCCCAGAGTGTCACCGCTGGGTGCAACCATCCGAGCTGCCTTCAGCAACCGCAGTGCTAGGATGAAAGGTCTGAAGAGCCAGTAAACAGAACAAAGCAATGGATGAAAGGCCTAAAATTCAATGTTCTGACTCCGAGTCCGTGGATGGGCTCGTCCTCTGCCCTGCTTCAGGATTAGCTTTTCACTCTCTCCCTTTATTCCTCCATTCTTCAGCTTTGCTATGAGTTTTCAGAGCATTCTTCACATTTAGAGGGGTATGAGATAATTAAACCCCTTACCTCTGTAGTTTGCCCTGCGTTGACAAAGCCTGACAGCTTCTCCTCTGAAGGCACTGCCGGCTGGCAGAGATGGGGCTGGCATCGTAAAGCTGCTCATTCTGCTGAACTTCATACTTTGAATTAACTCTGCTAAAAGTTGCTTTTAGTTGGGCCTCGCTGAACCCAGACCTCCCCGAAGACCTCCCAGCAGCCCCAGGGCTGTTACACCAGCACACTCTAAGTTCTCCAGGGCACGGACCACCTCATCCCATGGAGCTGTGACATGTCCTGCCCCGTGGACATAAAAGCAAAGAGAAAGTGATGTGAGATCAGATACCTGCACCATTTTGCATTTTGGAAAGTCCAAAGGGACCATCAAGCTGCCCAGAACAAAGCTTTGGTCCGGTTCTGCATCTTTCTTCCCGGCAGGCCGGCGGTGGGCATCACGGAACCCTGCTTCCAAGCACACCTCGAACGGAAAAGCCGTCGCTGACGCTCGGTAAGGGCATCCTGTCCCTGGGATGTACGGCGCTCCCAGCCAGGCAGTGTTTTACTGAAAGGATGGAGAAACACAGCCCTGATTTAATGCATCCTCACGTGTCTTGTGGAGCGGGAAGGGACAGTGGAGAGCGGCAGTGGCCTGGGAGCCAGCCCGAGCAGGGCCGTGTCCCCGGGGCTCCCTGGGCCACCCACGGCCCCGTGGCAACCCCTTGCCCCACTTGAATTTCACCAGCCTCGAGGATACCATCCTGAGCGCAGCCAAGCTGCCCGGCCACCGGAGGAGGTTAAGCACGGGGGAGAAATCCTGCCTTTGTTCAGATGATACCAAAGGATGGAAACTTGGCAAAGCAGACCTTTAAACAAATACCTTCCGTATTTCTTCTAGTCATATTTTGCAGGTGTTGCTCTGGAGACTGGTCGTGGTCTGAAGGACAGGAATGCCAAAATTCCTTGGTGAAAACAGAAGAAACTTTGGGGTTTGAGATAATTCTACGAATCTCTGTCCATTCCCACCCATCCTGCCACATTCCCCCACCTTCTCTGCCCCGGCCTTGGCCAGCCAGAGGGATGGAGCATCCCGGAGAAGGCAGGCAGACTCGTGCTGCCTCGGTGCCTGCAGGCTCTGCTAGTGCTCTGTGCAGGGACGGGTGATGAGGAGCCTGGTGGGGAAGGACGAATGCAGAAGCGTCAGCAGTACTGAAGACGCCCTGTAAATGGCACGTCGTGGGTGAAACCAGCTGCGCAGAGGATGCGGTGGCCGTATCCTGCTCCAGGCGGGACCCGGTGGCCAGGATTAACTTCATGGAAGCCAACAGATGCTCTGGATTTGCATCAGCAAAATCACAGATGGGGCTGGGTTTTGGGAGATGTCTGAAGGAGAGTGCCCATCTCCCGAGCACGGCCAGGTCTGGCCCCGGAGCAGGAGGCTTTGGGTACCATTTTACTCTTTTCCAGTTTTTAATAACTCCAGGTTTTAGCACTTCCACTTATTATTGCAGCGGCTGACAGGGGACCTACAGGAAAATCCAGTTTTATTGAAACTGAAAAGGTCAGTTTTGTTGAGCGTTTCCATGGTGAAAATAATAAATTAAATATATTCAGACTTTTCAAGCTATTCAGATCCACGGGCTGGGCTGACCAACCGGAGGATTTTCCCACAAGCTATTTGAATAGTATCTTGTTGCACAGCTTTTATGCGTGGGGTGGGCTTGGGTTTGGGTTTTTTTTTCCACTCAAAAAAAAGAAAGATAAGATTATTTCTCTTTTGTTAAGGCAGGTTCTTCAGTCTTTGCAGTGCTGTCGATGGACAAACCCTGGTCAGGAGGGCTCGTGAAGGGGTCTGAAGCCCCCCCGAGGGCAGATTTCAGTATCTCCGTTCCTGTCTCTCCACCGAGGCCCCGATTCCCTTCCCCTTCAGCTGCGTGTGCTGTTGCCCGTCCCGCTGAGAGGTGTTTTGAGCCAATGCTCCTTCATTTTCCTCTGGCAAGTGCCGCCCAGGACTCGGCCGTTCCCACTGACGTCAGCCAGGTCTGTGCTCCGTGTCCGCTGCCAGCTGGGTTGGTTTGTGCCGGGAGACGTTTTGTGGGGGCTCAGAGGGGTTTTGGTCGGTTGGTCAAGGCAGTGTGGTCTCTCTCTCTCATTCCCCGAGCCTCGGAGGGCATTTGCAGCTGCCGTCAGCTCGGCAGGGAGGGACCCGGGCGCCCTTCCCCAGGTCTCTCCCCGTGTCTGGGCTGCGAACCCGCAGGGGATCCCTGCCCCGGCGAAGGCTGTTGCAGCCCGAGAGGCTCCTCTCTGCACGGACCCTGGGGATGGAGCAGCTCACAGGTTTCTTGTTCAGCAGTGGGCACTAAATGCCCAGTCCCGCTCCATGAATTTTCAAATAATTTCTCATCAGTCTCACCTACTTTCTATGTCTCTTTTCCCTGCTGCTTGTTAGTGAGGTGCCATGGGCATCAAAGGGAGGTCTTCCCTTTTAAAGGGTTCATCCGCTCCTGCCACTTGCTGCTAATTAGTTCTTTCTTCCTGTAATTTTGATAAAGCTGTCTCAGGAACCAGGTGTGGTGGCATCTCCTGCAGGGTTCCTTACCTTCTGTGCTGTACAGTGCTGGTTTTGTGGACGTCTTTCACGTGATCACACAGAAGGGGGTCCTGTCATCTCCCCTGGCTGTCCTGTCACCGTCACCGAATGTGTGAATTATTAAGAAGGTGTGGAGAATCGTCCCTGGGAAGGGAGAGCTCTGTGTCACAGCTGGGCTACGGCCCCTGTCCCCATCACCTGTGCCAGGGAGGTCAGGGACGTGGCTCCTATGTCGTATCATCAAAGTCCTGCCCATCTCCTGCAGGATTCCAGCCTGGAAACTGGACACACAAGGGACAGGCTGGCCATGGCCATGGTGTGGCTGGTGGCTCATCCCCCTGGGGAGCCTGGGGCACCCCGGGGAGGTGTGAGATTGCAGAGAGGAGGGGAGGGCACGTCAGTGGGAGATCCCCCGCCGAGACCAGGACCAGAGGGATTGTGTTTGAACTTGTTTTGCGTGGGTGTTTGCACCTTGACGTCATCTGATGGTCGTGCTAATGCAAGACCTGCCTGGGGTTTGTCATCCTGGGTCTGTGCCCTCTGCTCCTTCCTGCTCTCCGTCTCTTCTCCTCAGCTTCTCCTCAGCTCCGGCTGCTGCTCAGCCCTCCCTGATGTTTTTACCTCTCCAGCAGCTTCTGCCTTGGAATCAGAAGAAGCCAGGAATGGTGGAATCTTGTATTTTACTTGCAAGATGCAACTGTATGTAAATTGAGAGAATGAGCTTTGGTGGGGTTCCCTCCTTCCCTCCCACAGCCGGCTGCAGTGCATATAACACCATAATCCTTGTATAATGTCCTGACAGCTTTTATAGCTCCCAGTTTTCCCGTCTCCCTGTACCTGGCAGTCTCTGCGTGCGGTGCGCTCCATATGGCAGCGTGCAGCTGGCAGAGGTTGGCACGGCTCCTCCTCTTCCTCCCTCCGCCACAGCTGCTGGTTCATCCAGAGGTCTCTCCCTGGTGGGTTCTCCCCACGTTGCACATGCATCGCTGGGGTTTGGTGGTCTCTGCGTGCAGTTGAGCTATTTAGAAGCTGCAGCAGCTTTTGTTTTGAAAACAGATGGACCCCCGTGAGCTGGTGTCCTTGGCTTTGTTCTTCTCCCTCTCCCAGTGGCAGAAGTTCAGCCGTAGCCAGCGAACTCAGGAGAGACCACACATCTTTGCGACTGAAATGAAAAGCCCAGCAAGTAGCTGGTTTAGTCTCAGTTTCTTAGGGAATATGGTGAGCTCTTGCAGAATTACACATTTACTACACAAATGAAATAAAATGGGTCCTTGTCCCATTCTCCCACCGCATAAATCCAATCCCCTGTGACAGAACATTACTGTGATATATGGTGGTGTAGGAGGCGATTACCAGGATGGAAGGAAAGAAGAAATACTCACAAATTATTACTCCCAATTGTTATTTCGCTCATAGCTGAAGGGGGGGAGCTGCTTATACTCGGGAGCTGTACACGGTCACAGGGAGATGACGGAGCCCCGAGTGGGGCGGGATGCAGAGGAGTTATCCCCACCGCGAGGATCAGGAGGTGAGGAACGGGGCCTTCCTGGAGGAAGCCTCTCCAGATGAAGCAAGGAGCCTGTGGCAGAGCTGGAGCTCACTGCAGAGTCCCGCCGCAGCGGTGCCTTATCTGAAAGATCATCTTTCCTCTTATTAATAATGAATGTGGCCTTTCAAATAAGATTTTATGTATGTTTGGTTTTAATAGCTCATCCTTCAGGAAGGGCTCAATCCTGCTGGGTGCTTTGTCCCCTTTGGTCGGGTTCAGATCTTCTGGGAGCGGCGGATGCTCCTCTTTCTCCGAATCAAGCCCTTAGCGAAGCCGATGCTATTGACAGATTACCGTTTATAGCTCTTTATTGCTTACTGTAGGTTTACTGCAAACTCCTTGCCTGCTTAGTTCTCCTTCCCTCTCTCAGAGCAAACATAACGTACGGCCCATGTAAATATAAAACATTAAGCAATTACCGGGTTATTTCAGATGCAGCGCTAATAATACATCACTTCTGGCAACCACAGCTGCGGGTGGAGGGCACGCTGTACCCGCCGTCTCCTGCGGAACGCGCTGGAACGCGAGCTCAGCCGTTGCTGCCCTGGCCCTGAGTTATTACCCACTCACCCCGGGAACCAAAGGGGCGTCCCGGAGGTTAATGTGGTCAGTGAAGCAGTTGGAGGGAGCCGCGCTCGGGTCTGCTCACACAGTGCACAGAAGGTATTTGAATAGCAGCCTTCCATCTCCTGCTCTGTCTGCCGGCTCCTGCCCCCCTCTCCTGCTTTTCTAACCGGTCTTCTGCTGGGATAAGAGGCGGTGGGTTTGGGAATCTCCTGTGAACGAGGCGCCTGGCGCCAGTTCCAAGAGGCTAGCCGTGGGAAGGCTTGGCAACCCGTGTGGCTCCCGTGCCTTCGTGTCCCGCTGAGCCCAGGGGTACGGCGGGGGCACGGCCTGAGCGGTGGGATGGGGGCAGTGGTGTGGGCATCTCTGGGCATTCCTGGCGGGGACGAAGGGCAGGGATGTGGCGGGGGACCTGCTGCCCCAGGCCAGGAACACATCCCACCACCGCCCCGCTGCATCCCCGCTGCTGTCCCCTCTCCTCTGGACAGGAACGTTGCCCACCCTTCTCCAGGGAGAGGGTTTGCAGCCCTCGCTCTTAGTCCGAGGCAAACAAGGGACCGCTCCAATCCCTCCCTGGGGCTTTGCTGGAGCATCAACACCAACGTTCACGCACCGGCAGCAGCGAGGAACAGCATCTCCGCATCCTCCCGCCGCCCCGGGGGCCAGGGGGGAGTCTCTGGGGTCCCACACGGCGCAGCGCAGCGTGGGTGGGTGCCGCCAGCGGAGCCGCTCGAGCCCACTCCCCTGCACCACGCACCCTGGGGTGCTGAGCTCTGCAGTCAGCGCCAGGGGCAGGCTGGGGGGAGCTCCCCACCTTCGGAGGGCAAACACAGGGTGAGTCCCCGGTGCCGGCACCCCAGCGCCAGCACCCACCGCCCACGAAAAAGATGTTTGGGTGGTTTTTTTTTAAAGAGAGGTACAGATGCTCTGTGCTTCCTTGGGGTGCAGGGGTGAAAAGCAAGGCAGGATGTGCTCCGAAAACCCGCTTGCCGCTGGTTATAGGTTTCCTCACCCCACCCAGCGATCCATCTTCCGAATTGCTCAAGTTTGCTTGGTAAAATATGAATTACCAAAATATTGGTAAATACTCCAAAATATTGGTAAAGTATGAATTTCCAAAATATTGGAAAATCAGTGTGTTGTGTGCTCCTTCTGAGGCTGGGGGTGACCCGGCAGCAGCCCGGTACCCTCCGAGCGTTGCACATTCCCGTGCCCTGCGCTAATGATTTCTGCCGGGGTCGATGCTGCTTTGCACGAGGAGGTGGCCGTGCCCCGGCAGACGCGGGTCCCCGGGGTCCCCCCACGGCTCTGCGTCCTCCGGAGCCTGTTCTCTGCCGAGCCCTGGCCTCGGGCAACAGCGGGTTGTTTTTTTCCCTTTAGCAGTGATAAATGAGTTTTTCGTGATGGATTTTTGGCTGGCCTTTTCCAGGCGCTTGGCTGGGAGCTGAGCTCGTTGTCACAGCAGTAATGGGGCTGCTGGTGGCCCCGATAAGGGGTCGCTCTGCTGAGGGATTATCTTGCCCTTTGCTTTTTCGCTCGGAATGTGAAAAATGCGCTGCTTGTGTTTTCTTGAAAATACTGGATCCACAGGTCCAGTTTGGGACCCTGGGTGTATTTGGGTGCTGAGCTGGGATGACCGAAGGAGATGCGAATTGCGGGAGCGGGATGGGATTTTAATCTTTGGACCTTGTTAAATCGGGAGGCCGGGAGGGCGCGTCTTCGGTGCAGTGGCCACATGGAATTTGTGTTTGTGCAGGAACAAGCAGCGCTCGCTTATCTCTGTGCCATTTACCAATTACATAATCAACATCTATAATTACGATTCACTTAGTTAGATTTTCTCTTGTGGGATTTCCATCAGCACTGAGATTTGGAGAGAATTACCAGAATATGGCTAAATTACTAAAGGGCCTTATTCTGTGTACGGTTCCCTCGTGGTCCAGCCCGTGGGCGCAGTGGCCACAGTCTGGTTCTCTGTGGACATGACACCAGTCGTCCCAGGTGAAGGTTAATTGTCAGCCTCTTTGGGTGGCCCTGACTGTCACCCGCAACGGGACCCAGGCGGGTTTGTTTCTGGGGAAAAGACCCAAACTTGGGGCGCCGTGAGCCCTCTTATGACACCCTTGTCTGGGGAAGGCAGAGAGGTTTCCCGTGGCAGGCCTGTGCGTTTGTCCAGTTCAGAACCCTTTAAGCAGCGGTGATCAATAGTCCTTCACATCTTTCTCTCTTTGTGATGTGCAGAATGTGCCGAGCGGGGCGAGCGGCGCAGCTGCGAGGAACAGGCTGCTATTCATCCCTCTGGGAGACACTGCCCTGCTTTGCTGAAATGATGAGGTTTTTTTGGAAGAGAAATTCTGATTTCTCATAGAACCCTTAAGAAGCTGCAAAAATAACTATTTTTAGTTCGGAACTGGAGAAAGCGAAAATGTTTTCAGCTTTCCCATGAAAAAGTGGACTTTTTCAGGAGACAAAAGACCCCGGACACTTCTGTCATTTTCCCTTCTGTAGCCCTCCCCTCAGACACCCCCCCAAAAAATTCCCCCGTACCTTCATAAAAGAAAATTAGAAGGAAGAATTCCNCAGAACCGCTTGGCTCCCCCTGCAGACGCTGGGGGGGCCACTAATTGGGTAATTATTCAGTAAATAGCACCCATGGGAAGATGGAGCTTGGGAGGCTCCTGGCCAGGAGAGCTCCAGCCCCAGCACCTCCCAGTCCGACGTCTGGGAGGGAAGGGAGCCCGCTCGGTCCATGCTGGCACCCAGGCTCTTCTCAGGGAACCTTACAACAAAATGATCCTTTCTTTTAAGGATTGCGGGGTGAGAATTCCATTAATTCCATTAATTCCATTAATTAAGCGTGTTTTGCCGGAAAAGCCCTGCCCACTCCTCATTAGAGGGCTGTGTCTGGCCTCTCTGTTCCAGGCTTATCCTTCTGTCTGCAGATCAGATGGTGGATTTTTTACCACTGAGAGCAATTTCCTAACAACCTGCTTAGTATTCTGGCAGTTTCCGGGGTGGGGAAAAAAAATATTTAAAAAATGCTCAGGGGCAAATTTTGTGCTTGGTGCGTGGGGAGTTCTAGCACGTAACAGCTGCAGCTGGGGGTAACGCTGCACTGGAAAGCCACCTCTTCCCATCTTGGGGTTCTAAGGCCAGGTGATTTCTGTGTAAGCTTTGGGGGTTTTTTCCCCTCTTTACATCTCAGCTTTGTAGCTATGGGGAAGCAGGTGAAGCCTGTAGTGCCCAGCGAAGGGCAATGTGCACTGGCTGGAAGAGCTCGGGTGGGCTTCTCTTCATCGTCAACCTTACCGGTTCCTACTCATCCTGTGGCATTTGGACCTGATGCTCGTGGTGGAAGTCAAACGAATTTCAGGTGTGAGTTAGACCCCTGTAACGCAGAGCAGTGGGGCGTAATCAAGGCGCCCCATGCCCCCGTGTTGGGTTTGCACCATACCCCCACTTTCAAGCATCTGCAACGTTCCTCCCCAGATGGACCCGAGTACCTGAAGAAATTTCCCAAGGATTTGGGGCTGAGGAGGAGCCAGGAGGACAGGACTCCAGCACTATGGTTTGGGTCAGGGCTGTGTTCGATGGGGCACTGGGATCCAGACTGTGCCGTGGACCACCAGGTTATTTTAGGCTTTTTCTCTGCAGAAGCTTGATTCCCTGAGCAAGGAGGGGGATTTGTTCTAGGTGACCAAGCTAAATCTAATCCAAAGTAACCCCGGGATCCAGGTGTGCTGGGGATGTGAAGGGTCTCAGGCTTGCTGCCTTAGCCTCCTGAGCCCACTCCAGCTGAACACAATTCCTGGCTAATTGAGACACAGCTGAAAACATCTATATGTCCTGCTCCTTCACCCACCAGCAGGTCTCTGGGTGGGAGCAGAAGCAGTTTGCTCTGAGTGGTCCTGGTGAACGCCTCCAGGAGAGTGCCCCAGAGGAGCACAGGGACTGCAGAGCTGGTAAGAGAAATATCAACGTTTGGTGCTTTAAAGAAAAGCTGGGAGAAAGTGTGGGCTCGGTGCTCCTAAGAGGAGGTCGGTTAGGAGGAATGAAATTCTGTCTCCAAAATGCTGTTAATTGCAGCTGACTGGAAGATCTGATGCGCTTTAGAGGTTGTGACAGCGACTGAGGCACGGATAACTCTGGGCGAGAGTTTGTGTTAACTTTGATTTTCAGGTTGCTCTTGGCAATGTTAGCAAGCGTGTTGGATGAGGTATTAATTTTGGTTCTAAAAGTTGTCTGATTTCCATAGGCTTTTACCCTGTTTTAAGTTTTCCTCCTGTTCATTATATTCTGCAAAGAAAATAGAAGCTGTAATGATTTTTAAGTGTGCTTAGCTCTTGTAATATTTCCTAAACCACCCAATCTGCCAAAATAAAGAGATTCCTATTATTGCGCTGGAGATGTTCCTCAAGCCCGAGGAACCCAATTAGCCTTTTGCAATCACAGTTAAGCTGACATGGGAGGGATGAAGATCATACTAAAAGAGAGGAATAAATCTTAGTTTTAAAAAGCTCGTGTAAGTTGGAGAAGTTGTTCCTAGCCAGCACTCGCAGAATACAATGCTGGTGTCAAAATAGTCTCTTTGTCCAGAGACTTGTGAAAGAACAGAGGAGCAGAACAAAGCCTTGCCAGCAGAGCTCTGGAAAACGCATGTTTCGCTTCGCGAGGGCTGCTGCAATCATTTTCTTCTGACTTTGACCTTTGTGGGTTTAACATTACAATGCTGTGGCTGGAGCTTTGGGTTCCGTCGGAGACAAAAAGCTAAAAATAAACCTAATTTGTTCTAGGATGGAGAAGAAAGGCCCTTGTAATTTCAATGTGCAGTTACAGGTGTGCTGGGGTCCGTTCGGCGGTACCCAAGGAGAACCAGCCGGTAACTCTGGCGGTGTTAATTCAAAGCTGGTAGCAGAACCCGCGGGCAGACGGAGCGGGCAGGTTTCCTGCAGCTCCGTGTGGCTCTTCCAAAGGAGTTTTCCCCGGTTGCAGATTCATTACCGCCGCAGTGCTGTGTGCCACCCTCGGAATAAGGCATGGGAGTTCCTCAGGGTGAATGTTACCACGATGGCCATAAGCAGCAGAACACATGGTGGCTGTGGATCGGGATTTGCGAGGGTTTTTTGCTGGGAATGAGTTATGGTGATGGTTGTGTCTGGATAATTCGGTGTAGCTCTGGAGTGGCGATGCCCGTGCTGGATCCCAGCGGGCTCCTGTGGCCGAGGTGGTGCCGGTGTGCTCCAGCTGAAGAGGTTGGCCTTCTGTGGTGTTCTGGAGAAGCTTGAGGAGTTTGAGATGGTGACGAAGGGCTCCTGAGTGCTGCCTGCGCTTCCAGGAGCCGTCTTCTGCAGGCTTTGGAATGGGCTCTGCACAGCTAAGGCTAAAGCAGCCCCCCCAGAAACAAGGCTAGACAGTAAGAGGTGAGCTTGGATGGGAGAGGTGCCCAACAAGGGAGTGTTTCAAGTGCAATTACACAAGCTTGTCTGATCCTAGAATTTGATTAAGAACAAATAAAATTATATTGCTGGGCAGTCAGACTTCTGTGGCCACTTTAAGCCCTTGCCCAGGGCGATCTATGAATATTCAGTGGGATGACCTCTCTGATAATACTGCAATCACCTGAACATCCAAATCCTGGCTTTTTTTTCTTTTTTAATCCTTGAAGTAGGATCTGTTCTTCATTGTTGTTGCTTTTGATTGGCACACCTGGAGCTGAGCTGCTGGGTGGTTAATGCCCCCTGGTCACTGCATGCTGATCTTGGCCGTGCCTTTCTCATCACGGGATCGATTACTTGGAGTCTGAAGGAGCTGAGTGAGCACCTGCTGAACTGGCCTCAGGTTACCTGAGGGGTCTGGTTTTGTTTTTCTTCCAAGACAAGACCCCTCCGGTGTCTGTATCCACCAGCTCTGCCGCCTCTCCCCTGCTGTGTGCCGGGGGTGCTGGGTCCCCCTCGCTGCCTCTTCTGTCCCCAGCTGGGACAAAGCCAATGTCTGATTCCTCGTGGTTTTCACCAGAACAGTAGCCTAAACAAAAATACCTATTTGTGGGTTCCAGGCAGGCCTGTTTCCTGGACTCTGCCCTTTTCTGCTGCTCTCCTTCAGCCTCCTATCTGGTGGCCCGGGTCTCTCCGGAGGGGCAATACCCGGCTCCGGCTACACTTGCCAACGGCAGCCGTGCTGCTCTGCACGACGTGCAGACTCTCCCCTTATTTATTCATCTGTTTGTCTCTTTTTCAAAACGGTGGCGTTCTTCATTCCCACTCAGTGTAATTTACTATAATTGGTAGATCCTTTTCTAAAGAACTTGCAACTAATCAATTTCCCTCCATCCTGTATTTCTGCAGCGGAGTATTTTTGCAGGCTCTAATTGAAATGCGCCCTATTGTTTGTGCTGGTTCCCCAGCTCGTCGGGACCATTTGCAATTCTGATCCTGTCCTCCCACACATTTGCAGTCCCTTCTGGCTGGGGGTCATTTGCAAATGTACTGAGAATGCTCTATCTCCTACCTTCCAGGTCACTGGTACGGCATCGAGCGGAGCTGGCTCGGGCCAAATCCCCGAGGAGAACCTTTGTTTTGAGCATCCTTCCATTTTGACAGTAAACAATCAATATCTCCTCCCCAGCTCGAGTCACCCTGTCTCTCGTATCCACCCACAGTAGCTTAATCTATGTTGTGTATCTGTGGCTTATATAAAAATATCATGGGAAACGGTGTCAGGGACTCGGTGGGTGAAGTATGACATTTACCCTTCTCCCTTCACCACAAGGTCTCTACCTTGTTGCAAAATTAAATGACATTGTTTTGACATTATTTTTAGGTGACAGATTCATGCTCTGTGCTGTTCATCTCCTCGGTGTCCTCCATGGCCTTACAAATCACTTGTTTATTCATCCCAGCGTTCCGGGCTGCCCTTCCATCCCTCACTCCGCCACCCTCCCTGCGCTCGGCACGGCCACTGTCATTTTCCAGTTGTCCTGAGTCTCCTCCGTGGCTTCTGGAAGGTGAACCGCTAATGATGTCCCCGCCTGGCTCGGTGTAACGACCCTCAGGCTCTTTACCTCAGGAACTAATTGGCTGGAGCAAGTAGAGGGGTCTAACTTACTGGAGCACCCTCAGCTGTGGGTGGGTTGGGTTTTTCTTCCTTTCCCACAATGTGGATGTGATGGATACTTCCCTCAGGTCTTCATTGTCAACCGCCTCCGTGATGGTCGCAGATGAAAATATTCAGCACTGGTATGATTTAGCAGCAATTCAAGATATTTTTTTTTAATGTCTGGTGGCAGATCAAAAGGTTGAATTTTAATCCTTAACCTATTTAAGAATTAACAAGGTGATTCAGTACAATGTGTTGTAATTGCAACATCAGCTTAATTCTAGCCAGGATTCGCACTGACTTCATGCAAGCACACCCCATCCAAGGGATTTTTAACTGCCAGAACCGCCGTCCCTTTGTGGTGGGTGACCCCTGCGAGCCAAAGGGTGCCCCTTCCCGCTCCACTGACGGCGAGAAGCATTTGGGTCCAGGGAAGCCCACACAGACACCCCTTCTCGTGGAGGCCACCGTGCGTGTTCAGGCACAGGGACAGGTAGAGAGGGCAACCTGCAGTAAAAAAATCCAGGTTGAGGATTAATCCTGACAGTGCATCGGAGTTCCTCAGCGGGTGATAATCGAGCCTGGAGAAGTTTGAGAGTGCCCTGACCCTTCGTTATGCCTGAGGGATGTCCCCCCTCAGGGGAGATGCTGGTCACAGCCCGCTGTGATCCGGGAGAGCTCAAAGGGCCGTTATTTCTAGGGTCTGAGGTATTGGAATTACAGTCTATTCTCAGTATTGTCAGATCATTCTGGTGCCTTCCAGAGTGGGCTGTGGTCCAGGGGGCAGGAGTTTCGGGGAGATCCAGGTACACTTCCCAAGTCATGGGAGTTTCAGGCAGGGTTAGGAGGTGCCAAACTCGCTGTAACCAGGACAGCAAACTCTCTGCGCCTGAGACCGAGATAAGGGGGTGGCAGATGGTCCCAGCCCGCTGTGCTCGTAAGCAAGACCAGAAGGTGATGTTGGCTGGTCTCAGCGTCCCGGTGCGGGCACCGCTGCGATGGTGTTAACCTTTAGCTGGAGATGGTTGCTCGAAAGCAAGCCTGAAAATCATTAGTGTTCACCTCTGCTGAGCAGCAGCACAACACTCCTGGTTTTCCTCCAATTATTCACTTATTTACTGAATTTCTCTGTGGTGTCGCTGACCTTGTTCCAGCCTACTTGGCAGTCTGTGAGGGCCTTTCTAAAGCCAGGTCTCGCAGGGCATGTGGTGGGAGGATCCTGCGGCGGGGAGCACCGGGGCTTCACCGCTGCCCTCGGCCAGAGTGGCTCAGCCATCGCCCAGCAATCGCCGTGTCTTAGAGTCACTCCCATCCCCTGCTCTGGCTCTGTGCTCAGCCAGTGCAGGCTAATTAGATGATTTTTACCATTTAGGAGGCAGAAGGCAACTGGTGAGTATCACAGACAGCCCTTGTCTTCATGCCCAGCAGCTCTATGGCGTGTGTCGTGCGCGGCGGAGCCAGAGGACCGCAGCTGGGAGGAAGCGGCAGACAATGGGAGTCCTCTGGCCCGCCCGTTGGGATGGATGGAAGAACTGTGTTAATTTATATGAAGTGCCTTTTTGCTAAGGCTGCTTCTGCTTGAATTGGATTTTGAAAAGAAGAAATTATTTTCCCTCCTCACTGCGGATTTGGTGCTGCCTATTGTATTCTCGGCTCGGGTCAGCCGGTACCTGAGGCATCCCACTGCTTTGCTGCTGCAGATAAAACAGTGCCTTTTGTTTCCCCTCGCTCAGGCCTGACCTCTCCTCTTACCCTGCCGTCCGCCTCTCTCTGACGTCTCAATTTTTGTGGGCTCGGGAGCCTTTTGAGAAGGATTTAAAGGAGGCAATCTCGCAGGTCCTGGCATCCCTCTTCTAGTTGGAGCCCTGGGTCTCTCTCGTCCTTCCTCCCGTGTCCCAGTTCCACCTGATTCATCTTCCTTCCAGCCGGAGAGAGCCCCCTCTCGCTCTGCCCGGGGAGACTGCCTTCCCCAGAGGGTGTGTGTGCCCACGACCACCATCTCCATGATGAGGATCCAGAACCCAGCTCCCTGTGGGGCTGATGGTTCCTGCAGGAGCTGGTCCTCCTGTATCCCAAGGTTGGGATATAATAATATAATGGGTTGTATCCCACGATCCTTGGGCCCTCGAGGGGTTACAGGCATGGAGTGGGAAGCAATGGGGGAATCCTCAGGTCTTCATTTGTGCTAAATGCTTTTCTGTCCCATACCAGAAAGTCCCTGGGCCTTGGCCCGTGCTCTGGTATCGCTCTGCCTGTGTTTGCTGCTGCCATTAAGCTTTTTACTCAGTCCTGTAGAGTGGTTGGGGTTGGAAGGGACCTTAAAGCCCCCCAGTGCCACCCCCTGCCCTGGGCAGGGACACCTCCCACCACCCCAGGTTGCTCCAAGCCCCATCCAGCCTGGCCTTGAACCCCTCCAGGGATGGGGCAGCCACAGCTTCTCTGGGCAACCTGGGCCAGGGTCTCACCACCCTCACAGCAAAGAAGTTCTTTCTGGTATCTCATCTAAATCTCCCCTTTTTCAGTTTAAAACCATTCCCCCTCATCCTGTGGCTACTCTCCCTGATAGAGTCCCTCCCTGATACGCATTCACCATAGGAGTCTCTGCCCCAAGATGTGCCCACTCGTATATAAATATACACACACCCTAAGAAACCTTTTCTATTACCTTTTTTGAATATTAAACAGCAGTATTTCTGTCACTATTTTGTTTTTTCATTACCTCTTTAAAGCTGGTATTAACTAGCCAATTAGACCCAAACCCAACCACAAAGAGCTGTTGCTGACTGATGCAGAGCAGCATGGTATTTGATTGGAAATCAAATTGCAGAAATAGCATTGGCAATAGAGTAATAAACCCAAGCTCATCTCCAGAGAGCTCTACGTGCTGAATGATCTAAGCCTTGTAAATCTTCTGTCGTGCACCGAAATACCAGTATAACTCATTCTCGCTGGAGGAGCGAAGGTGGAGGGTGTGGGCCTGTCTCCAGGAGCCGGAGCAGCTCTCGGCAGCCGCTGGTGGGTGTTTGCTTGTTGCCTCCTTGGTCCCCGGAGCACTGCGGGGCATCGCCCCACGCTCCCCCGTGCACCAGGCAAACGGGGGACATCCCACCCCAGGGGTGGGGGTGCGGGCTGGTGAGGTGGGCGGTGTGTGAGGGTCCCCCGAGGGATGATGCTCCTCCACAGCTCACGCTCCATGGGCATCGCTGCGGCGTGGCCAGCCCCTGAGCAAGCCCAGGCTTTGCCCGTGGAGGCCCCCGCATCAATAACCTTAGAGGAATCAGCGTTATTGTAAGCCCTTGATAAATAGCTACAGCAAATAAGGGGCAGATAAGATGCTGGGATAAAAAGACAAATAGGTTACATGAGATACACAGGGAAGAAAACAAGTTAGATAGCTTTATAAATCACACCCCAGAGTTGTGTGGTGCACAGGTTTGCTAGGGAGGCTGATGGGGGAGTGTGGGCAGTGCCTGGAACCAGGGGAGCTGGACAGATGAGAAGTTCAGTGTGAGGAGAGCCTCCAGGATTACAGGAAATTATCGTCCTTTTGTCATTACACCGTTTAGAGCTGGCAGTTCAGGCACGCCTGGGCTCTCACCCATCCTTCTGCTTCTATCAGTGACTTCAGCTTAAATTACAGCAAAAACTCTCACGTGGAACTCAAGGTCCCCACAGAAGCTCTGGGTGTCCTTAGTGGTCCTTGGAGCAAAGCCTGTCTTTTATTCCCTCTGCTGTTGAAGCATCGTGTGCACCCTCGGGGGTCCCGCTGAGCGAAAGGGGATGTTGTGGAGCCCCCTCCGTGTGGCAGCAGAGCAGGAATCTGGGTAGGATGCGTTCTCGGGGGGGTGTGGGGGCAGGAGAGCCAGGAGCCGAGTGGGATGCTGTCAGGATTTCTGAAGGTCCCTCTGGAGCCGGTGTGTTTCATCCCTTTTTATAATCTTCTTGAGCGAAACGACACATTGATAAACTGTCTGGGATAAACAGTGTTTTCCAGACGTTACCAGACAGCGGGGACTTTTTCAATGATCCTTTGTCACCATTTAAGATCAAAAAGGTTTGTAACCAGTAAAACGGGAGGAAGAAAAAGCTTCTTGATATTGCAGGGAGTGTTTAAGTATCCTATTGTTTAGTTAACGTGTTTTGACAGATGTGGTTTCAAGATGCATAAAAGTCTAAAAAAAATAATATCAAAACCCAAACAACAAAAAAACCCAAACAACCCCCACCTCTATAAACCTTGTCAGTGGAGGATTGGAATTTAGATTTACTTCTTACTGAACAGGGCTATTGTGTTGTACCATGGAGGCCGTGAAAATGCATAGCCATGACTCTGCTGGGCTTTAAAACACTGTATAGCAGGTGGGCTCCTGCGGCGTGACCGGAATGCTGAGCGCCACTGGGGGCTTACGCTGGGATGCAGAGGTTATTTGTTTTAGGAGAGAAGATGAGCAGGCCTGCTGGGAAAGCCTGGAGGGTCTCTGGCTGGGGGACGGAGGGGTCTCTGGCTGGGGGACACGCGGTGGGCAGGCTGAGCAACATCAAGCACTGACACTGGGTGGCTTGTTCTGGTGATGCTGTTGCTCACCGCGCCCTGGGACAAATGAATCTGTGCCTCTGGCTTAGCAGTAGCCAGGGGGATGAGTTTTGGCGTTTGGAGTATGTTCTATCGCTTGTTCCCCTTCTCCGATTTCTCCGTTTGAGGCAGGGTGTGTGTGTGGAACAGCCTGAGCTTTGATCTGCCTCGGGGTTTGACCCAGCATCGCTGTGATCCCTGCCACGCAGAGCAGAAGGCTTTCAGAGGGAGCGTGGCACAATCCTCACCTGTTTGGAGCTGGGCTTTGATAAGGTTCGTGCTGCTGTTTGATTTTATTCCACGTCCTGCGAGCTCCCTGCGTGTAGTACCTGCCCTGCTGGGGTTTTGGAGGGGGATCTGGGGGGACCTTGCTCGTTACTGAAGCTCCAGCTTCTGCTCTGCCCCTCGCCTGGCTCCCTGCAGGGGGAAGGGGATGGTCAGGCAGACGTGTCCCTTGGGTGGGAGCTCGTCGCCCCCCGCGAGCCGAGGCAGGGCACCCCGGAGCCGTAGCGGCTGTGCAGCGGCAGGTTTTGGCTCGCCGAGCTCGCCGGCGCCGTCCCTCCTCGCTGGCCAGCCTTGGCCACGGGCTGTCACGGGCAGAGCCATCAACTTCACCTGTAAGAGAAGTAGTGAAATGTTATTAAGGTGAAACAGTGATTTAACAGAACTAGTAGTGAATGCGATGGTGTTCTGCGGGGTTGGATGGTGAGGTACCCTTGATTATTTTTTTTTTTTATTATTATTTTTTTCCTACACAGAGGACAGGGTCAGACAAGCTGCCCGGGAGACCCTCCTGTGGAGTCACAAGGTTCAGAAAGAAGGACCCCCTGGTCTAAACTCCTTCCCAGAGAGGAGTCTGGGTGCGGCTGGATCCAGTCCTAGCCCCAGACTGGGTCAATGGTTTATGGCTAAAGGATTAGATGTGTGTCATCTTAGCCAAGTAATATAAGGGATTGACTGCAAAGTTTAGCATGCTGTTAGTCACCTACCAAGAATCTGCCGTGGCAAGGAGAGCCTCAGCCTCGAGGAGCAGAACCTCAAGCGAGCGCCCTCGCAGAAGGGGAGATGCTGGCGTGCAGCCGCTGCCGTCCAGGAGAGCTCACAGGGCTCTCGGGCTGTCTGCGACTTACAGAGTAAGATAAATGACCTATAGCCATCTTCTTATGGGAACAAAATATCCAGGTCCCCGCTCCGGACAGCTTTTTGGGTCGTGTTGCCATCCCTCCCCCAAAGTCCAGGTGCAGCTCCTCACAGCTGATGTGGTGGTGGCCGTGGCCCCAGCGGGGGAAGCAGGGAGAGCACACGGCCCGGCGGGGATGTGCTGCTGGGACCTGCTTTTGGCAGAAAACCCCGCTGGGGAGCGGGTGCAGCCAGTGGTTGTGATGTGTTACCCTCTGCCTACCTGTCAGCCGAGTCAGACCCTCAGCCCCGTGGTAGCCCCTGGGTTTCTGGAGCTTTGCTGTGTCTACCCTGCGCTGGGGCCACCTACACAGAGAGGCATCACCAGGGCTCCTCGGGGCTCACCACAATCCCATGACCTAGGGGTGTGTAGGGGGTTTGCTCCAACCCCCCGAAATATATTTAAACAACTGGTGACATCATGCTCTGCTTTACTGAGCCAGCAGTGGAGGGAACGAAGGCAACAAGAACAGAAAAAAGACAGCAGAGATGCGGGGGACTAAACCACAGGCACCTTCTCATCTTACCAGCAAAGCTTTTACTGAAATAGCTTTACAGAAAGGATTTTAATGGTTCTGGTTTTGCACAGAGTACCATTAAAAATAATGCAAAGTGTTAAGCATCTTAACACTTCGGCCACTCGCCTGCTCCGGGCCGCGCGGTACGTAAATGAGAGGGTGAAGGGGAGGGTCCCGAGGGACGGGGACGGGCTGGCCCCTGCTGAGCTCCCCCAAGGGGCTCTTGCTGCTGCTCCTGACCAGAAGCAGCCCCAGGCTCCGGTTCCTGGGCTCCTGGTCTCCTGTGACCCGCCGTGCAGCGGCTCAGGAAAAGGCAGAGGTAAAGCCCCAGGATGTCTGTGAGCCTTCTTGAAAAGTCAGTCCAATAAAGCGCTCGATGAACGTATTCAGCAGTCGTTTCTGCAGCTCCGTACGCTGCAAATACAGACGGGAATTTGTTGAATACAAATTGAGCAATTTTTTTTTTTTGGTCTTCTGTAGTGGTATGTTGGAGAAACGCGCTTAATTAGCGTTAACTTGGCTCATTGAGTTGCGTGTTGTCTTGGCCTCGAAATTCTGTAGGCCAGATTATAAAGCTGCTCGGATGCTTCACGAGTTGCTCATTTTGGCAGCCCTGCAGATGTTTGTCGCTGCTGGGTTCACCCCCGAAGTCTGCACCCTCACCCTCTGCCCTGGGCGGCTCCTTCGCAGCAAAGCGCTTGCTGAAAAATCATCTCTGTGAATATCTTCACACTTGCTTCCGTTGGCTGTGACTGATGCCTTGAAGATTTCTCCTCCTTCATCTCCTCGTTACCCGATTTGATTTAGTTATTAGCCCGTAAATGTCCCCGAGAACTTAAAAAATCTTGTCCAGCTGGACTGATGGCTCATTATGAATAGAAATAGCTTTTCAGAACTCATTTGTATGTTTTGCTGGTAGGGTCTGCCCTATTCTTAAGAGTTCACGTCTGCTCCAATTTGAGAGAAGACTTTGATTCTTAATTTTTTACCCAAATACTGGGATGCCAACTGACAGCAGCTCCTTGCTTTCCTTTCCATTTTAATATCCGCAGCATTTAAAGACAAATCGGGCAAAATCGCTCATTGACTCTTTAACCGTTCAGTTCAGCCGAAGCTTTGCCGAAGGAGGATGGAAGGTTTGGGCTGGGTCCCGGTTCTGGTGCTGCAGCAGCACTGGAAGGGCCACACACCGTATCTCCCCCACCTTAGACAAGTGCATTGAGAAGAGAAGGTCACTGGGAGGAGGAGATGTCAGGGAGTCCCAGGGAGCAGAGAGGCTGCAGAGAGGGAGCGTGCACGGGTTTGGGCAGGAAGATCTGAGTGCAGAAGTAGAAAGGAGACTTTGAACAAACAGCAAATCTCTCTGATACCCAGCACCCACAGGATCGTCTTCAGAGGCAGCTTCTTATTTCGCTTGGCTTTCTCAGAACTTAGACTCGGGTACATGTAATATTTGATGACTTAGGCAGAAATAAGTCTATTTTCAAAGCTAATCTTTGCATTACATATTGAATCCATTACTGATTCTCTTCTGCTTTAATGAAAAGCCCGCATGAAGGGCTTAAAAACATAAAGCACTTGCATCGTGAATTGGTCTGAGGCAGTTGCCTGAAAATTAGCATGAGTGTGTTGCAGTAAATACTGCCCCAATCAAATAAATGATAACATTCCTTAGGACTGTTCCAGGAGCTCAGGAGGAGACGTGAGTGTAGCCCGCAGTCTGGGGCGTCTCCTGGGGGGCAATATCTCCACAGCATTTGAAGGACACGCTCTGTCTCTTGATGTTGTGGTGCAGACGCTGACGTGAGAGCAAGCCCCGCTTCGGCGTCGTGCTTGGATCAAGAATTTATGACTTGTGTTTCTAAAAAAAAAAATAAGGATGAAAAAACCAAAAACCAACCCCAAACCCAGACCAGCTGGTCTTCCGATGGAAGAGATGTGGAACCAAGATAGAAATGCAGTCCTCTGTGAGTCATCAGCAAATGCCTCCCCGTACCGTATCCTCCCAGGGACCCATCCAGAGGGTGGATCCCGGTTCTTCTGGTGGCTGCGTGTGTAGGAAGAGAAAAAAATAAAGGGCATAATCCTGTCCTGGTGCCGTTCTCTCCCTCCAGAGCACTGCTCTGCACTGCAGTGCTCACCCGCGGACGGGAGCGGTTGCCAAGCAGAGTGAAATAATTGGGTCAGGACTGTGATTACAGCGTGGTTTTGCTTCGCTAGTGAAAACTGGTATTTTATCCCTAAACATTCAAGAATTTTGTATTGGCGAGAGACATGAACAGACGGAATTAGAACAGCAAACGGAATAAACTCAGAGCAGCTTTCTCTCTCTCTTTCTACTTTCTTTTCTTTCCCAGAGCTTGCTGGGCTGCCCAGACGTCCTCTCGTTGTCATTCCTGGAGCCAATATGTTTCTCCTGCTGGGTGAGGGAAGGAGCCTTCCCCACTTACCTGTGAGAAGAGCATACTCGGAGGAAAAGTATTATTTATTTATAGGACAAATGGGAAGGTACTTAGAGGAGATCAAGAATGTGGGACGGAATGGCAAGGTTTTCTTTTACATCACAGATGGAAGTGAATTGCTGTCACTCCTCATTTGGAAGATGCTCCTCGTTGTGGATGTCCTAACCTGTCTGTCCCCGTGCAGAGCATCCGGGCCCGCGTGTGCCGCGTTGTCATGGGTACCCCTGCTTATCCCTGAACTCCCTTCAAAGGGAGCCTAAACAATTGCAGACCTACAGAGAGAAAAATTCCCTTTTCATCAGGAGAGCTGAGTTCATGCTCACGCTTCTCTCGGTCTCTGCAGAAGCTTGTTTGTACAAACGCAGTAAGATGCAGCCCAATGTCAACAGAGCTGCAGCTTTTCAGTGGGGCTGGGGGTGACAGACCATGGAATCACAGAATTGCAGAATGGTCTGGGTTGTTGGAAGAGACCTTAAAGCCCCCCCAGTGCCACCCCCTGCCCTGGGCAGGGACACCTCCCACCACACCAGGTTGCTCCAAGCCCCATCCAGCCTGGCCTTGAACCCCTCCAGGGATGGGGCAGCCACAGCTTCTCGGGACAACCTGGGCCAGGGTCTCGCCACCTTGGAAGGCAAAGAGGGACCTTAGAGGCCCCTTCCAGTCCCCAAAAGCCCCTTTTCGGGATTGGAAGGGACCTCTAAGGTCGCCCCTGAGCAGGGACACCTCCCACCGCACCAGGTTCCCTCCAAGTGGGAAAAGAAAAAAGGATGCTTTTCCTCAGAGGAGTGGTCTCCTGCTGTACATTGATTCCTGCTGCATGTTGATCTCATGAATTTGCAGAAATGTTGGACCCCCAGGAGATTTTGGGGCTCAGTCCTTCTTCCCGACTGCTCCAGCCCCAGTGGTCGTGGCTCAAGGGCCCCTGTCTCCTCTCCCTCTCCTTGGAGAAGCAGGAGCAGCAGATTGGAAGTAAATCAACACAAAATCCAGTTTCAAGGGAGGACTGAAGCTTCCTGCCCCCCCTCCACCTACTCTATAGATATTTCCCAGCCCGTGGCCTATGGGTTCCCAATTTTTGATGGAAAACACAGGCTGATCTCGCCATGTGACAGCGATTCAGAGGGAGGAAGGAGAGGCTGCCAGATGGCTCCTCTTTGCACCTTCTTCAGTTTGCAGGATAACGCTTCGTGATTTGCCATAAATTTAATGCCTCTCCCCATCTCTGGGCGGTGGAATGAAGGTAAACTTTTGGCCTCTTGGCTCCATCTTTCTCACATAAGCAGCAAAGCGACAGGGTATCGCAGAGGGAGGATGAAGAGCATTTGTTGTCTCGTATGTGCAAAGGAGGAGAGAAACTGGGGGCGAGGGTGCTGTGGAAGAAGGAGAAGCAGCTCCCGGGGAATGCAACCAGCAGAGCTGGCAACGCCCCCTCGCTGCCCACGGAGAGCATCTCCTTCCTCTGAGAGCCTGGCTGGAGGCATCTTAAATCCGCCGGGGACCAGAAGGAGCTATTTATTCACACGATCATCATTTTAAGGCGGAATCACAGCCTGAATCCATGAATTTTTGGAGGTACGTTATTTGCCGCTGTGCACACCCAAATGGCGCTTTCTCTCCCAATCTTCCCTCTCCCCCCCCGGGCAGCGTGGAGATGGGGAGCAGTTCCAGGCGGGCAGCGGTGGCCGCTCATCTTCACGCCAGGAAATGCTGTGCTTCCAGATGGGTGTTTCATCCTCCTCCTCCTCCTCTCTCCTCCTTATGGCCTCTCCTCACAGCTTCCACGCAGAAAATTTTAACCATGGTATTATTCACTTTTGGCACCGTAACTAGCAGGAGGGTGATAACTCCACACTCTGTGATTATTTTTGGTGGTTGTTACATGGTTATTTACCAGGGACTAAGGAGTAGTGCGACTGCGAGGACCCGTTGCGTGACCTTCATATAAACTTTCTGGTTGATGGAAATGTTAATTTTCTTTTGTGGTAATCTGCACAAATACAGCGTGTGCAGCAGAACCAAGGTCAGAAACGTGTACTGGGGAGCTCTAGTTTTCCCAAGTTCAAGAGGGAACGCAGCACAGAAAACATGTCAATGGCAGGCTTCTGGAGCGTGTGTCGCTTCTGCAGAGAAACTAAGTTTATGTGTGTAATTTCCATATTCTGATAGAAATCTCAACCAGGCTTTTAAAGTGGCAGTCTGAAGATCTGGAGTGATCTTCTGGCACTCCCCAGTTCCCCTGGGGCTTTGTGCCCGTGTGGTGCGTTGGGACAGGGGCTCCACCAGCTGCCCAGGGCAGGGGGGTTGGAACTCGATGGTCTTCAAGGTCCCTTCCAACTCTGACCGTTCTATGACTCTGTACCTAAAGCATCAGTTTTCAACCCACTGCATGTGCAGCACTTACCTGTTCTCAAGAGAAATACGCAAACGCGCAGCCAAGGTGAGAATAATTAAATCCTTTCTGTCTCCTCCTGTTTTTAAAAGTTCTTCAATGTTACTGCAGTGGCTGGAAGGGCAAAGCTGCCTCTGCTACAGAACAGATGTAAATGGAAATAAAGATAGGTACCGGTGGCTGTACTGTGCCGTGTATGGGAGCTCTGGTCACAATAAGAGCTTTAATTTAAGGATGCGTATTTTCTTGACAGCTCCCGCTATATTTCTGGTACCCTGACAGGGATTCCAGGTGCTGAGAACAAATCCCTTTTTCTATCCAAAAATGCTATTCAAATGAAAATTGTAATTTAGACACAAAGGCTCTGATTTAAAAGAATCTGCGCGGGTTGTAACAGGAGTCTGTCCTTAATAAAACATTGATCCCAGTCTTATTTGTCACCGTTAACGTGGTTGTTCTTGCAAAGGAAGAACTGTCTCCAGAATGTCTGGTTTAAGCAATAAAGCAGGATGAGGAGGTTCCCTGTTTTCCAGACAAGGAGTTTGTTTTGTGTGGGGAAAATTGCATTAAGTGTACATTTAAACAGAAACTCGGTAGGGAAACAACACTGAAAATAAGCATCAGTTTGAATCATGTAAGATTTTGGAGTTTTTTGGTTTTTATTATAAGACTTAGCCACAAATCTGCTGGGACTAAAAATTTTCAAGTTTGGTAAAAGCAAGCTCTGTGGTGTTTTTTTCAGTTCCGTCTCCAAAGTGTTTTGGGCCCTGGAGTGAGTGGAGTTGGTTTATTTGAAGCAGGAGCTCTTCTGATTGCTCTTGTTTTCACTGGTGTGTCATGGGAATTGTCGCAAGAGGGGCTCAGTGCTGGGCAGGTCAGGGGACCCCAGAGGCTGTGGTGCCAGCTGTGGGTACCTGGTGGCCAACAACACCCTGACCCTCGCAGGGGTCATCCAGAGCTCTCTTCTGGCGAGTGCCCCACACAGCCACAGCTACTGGACCTCAGAAACAGATAATTAGAAGGGAGGTTGAGATGAGATCTTGGAGGAAATCCTTGGCTGTGAGGGTGGTGAGACCCTGGCCCAGGTTGCCCAGAGGAGCTGTGGCTGCCCCATCCCTGGAGGGGTTCAAGCTGCATTGGAGGGGGCTTGGAGGAACTTGGGCAGGGACAGCTTCCACCAGACCACGTGGACCTAGATGGCCTTCAAGGTCCCTTCCAGCTCTAACCATTCCACAAATCTATTTAAGACTTCTTAATCATCGCCATATGTGAACAAAAGCACACGATTTTGTACATTAAAAAGTGGTGAGTGGCATCGTTTCCTGTTGGCTCTGAGAACCAGTCTGACCTTGTCTTCTTCAAGCTGTCACAGGTGATAACTGTGACCAACACTGACTGCTCCAGGACTGCACGAGGTAGTTGCTGCTGCAAACACTTTGATCATTTCATTTCTCCACAGTGTATACACTGCTTTTATGAAGACTTCAGAAAATCCCAAATCATTTTAATCGAGGGAACATGGGTGGGAGAGACAACCACGGCTAGGTTCCTGTAGGAGAGAAGAGAAATCTTGCACCCGGTACGGGGAGGCTCCTGCGTTGGCATCACCCAGCCCGCCTCGCCATCAATATTATGATCGCTTGAGGAAAAACTCTGCGGTTTTAAACCCTCAGTTTTGACTTTCATAGTTTTGTCAGCAATGTAGAAGTGATTGGCAGAACCTTGGATATAGAAGCCTACTTCAAGCACAGCAACGTGGGATCAGTCACGAGATCCTCCCAAGTTACAGATGACAGGACAAGGGGTGATGGCTTCAAGTTGCGCCAGGGGAAGTTCAGGTTGGATATTAGGAAATATTTCTTTCCTGAAAGGGTTGTCAGGTGTTGGAATGGGCTGCCCAGGGAGGTGGTTGAGGCACCATCCCTGGAGGGATTTAAGAGAGAAGCTGACTTGGTGCTCAGGCATATGGCTTAGTGTTGGGTGGGGTGGGGTTTATGGTTGTTGCATATTTTTTATTTTTTTTTTCCCCCATTGGTTGGACTCGATGATCTTAAAAGGTCCCTTCCAACCAAGGTGATTCTGTGATTCTGTAATTCTAGGGCTGCTACACTTGGATCCTTGTTGCTCGCCACCGAATGCCGGAGGGCTGGGCGTTCCCGTTGGCAGCTTGTCCAAGGAAACTTAGGAATTGGGCAGCGTTTGGGTACTTTGTGTGTTCTGTGCCCTCCTGATGCCACACACAGCCTCCCTGCAGGGGACTAATGCCACGAGAGGCATGGTGGTCCCTGCGGCTCCTCCCCGGGTCTGGAGCTGGGGTAGGTGGTGGAGCTGGGTCTCCCCTTGCCCCACGCCAAGCCGTCGGGTCCGGCGCTGCCTCTCCCAAGTGGCAGCAGAGGTTCGGTGCCGCCTGTCTGAGCTCACCCTTAATTACGTTACTCTTTCTCCGCTTGCTGCTGGTGTAGTGAAAATATTTTTTCATTAGGGTGATTGAAGTCTCGGTGACATCCAGCCAGCGCCTCGCACAATAAAGCTGTCGGCCCTTTTATCTCTCCATTATTCCTTAAGCAATCGGATTCTCTATTTTTCATTTCATATGTACATTGGCTGAAAACCTTAACAATATTACACTGTAAGTTTTATCTATTTTATGAGGTAGATTGCTCCGGCGCCTCTCCCAATAAGAGCTATTTCTTCTGCAGATGCTTTGCTTGAAGACTTGAAAGTCTTTGTGTATCTGCAATTACCATCTGTTAATCCCAGCGTGTAATCAATCTAACACCTCCGTTGTATTAGAAATGGGGTGGATATTTTCTCTAATTTAATCTCATCTGCAAAATTCGAACTGCAGCTTTCAAGTCCATCAGTCCTGTCGCTTGCACCTCTGATAGCGCCGTGGAAAGGCCGAGTTCAGAAGTTCAGGCGTGGATCTTGTTTGTGAGCTCTCTCTGGGTTGTGTGTTATTTACGCTTGCTGCTTACTCCTTCTCTTCAAACCCCTGGTAGTTGCATGGGATGCTTTGAAATTCTGTTCTGGTGGTTCTTTCTCTTCTGGCAATTCTTTTTTTCTCATCCTGGTGACAGAAGAAGTTAGGGCACGAGGGATCACAGGCAGTCGGAGTCTTTCAGGGAGCTTCACTGAGTTGCTGGTCGGGTCTGGAGAAGGAGGGACAGAAGCACCCGAGGTGGCAGCTCCTCACCCTGGGCATGCCTGGTGGGCAGCTGAAGAACGGAGGGCAGAGCTGGCACCTGCTCCCCCTCCCAGGACAGGGAGATGCCCGGGGATGGGTAGGCAGGTGGGGAGGATTTGATTTTGAGTATTTCTGTAGCGTGGGGGGCGCTTGGCATTCCTGTACCCTGCCATTCTGGCACCGAAATGCTCGCCTTGAGGCCAGCGAGCCTGAGAATGTTTGCTTGGAGATTTTGATAACTGGATTGTTTGGGAGTATTTACCGAATTGGCATGGATTGTCTCATTTTTTTCTAATCTGAATTGAAGGTGGTTTTTTTAAGGCCAAGTCACTGCTGCCTGTAGAGTCCGTATGTGCTTGAGAGGAAATGTTTGGATCGCCACTGCCTTTCCACAGGACATCCCCGAGTCCCTCTCTCTGCCAGCGGGGATGCCCCGTCCCCCCAGGGACCTGCCGGTGGGCACCCACCCGCCCGCTGCCTCCTCCCTTCCCCTGCAAGGGGAGGCGGTGGAAGCTTGGCTGGCATCACGTAGCTCCCGCCAGAAAAGCCAGGAGAGTCGTGTTCTGTTCCCTGGGAGCAGCTGGGAATGCCTGCTTGAGCAGCAAACGGTGTCTGTGCAAGAGCTGCCGCCTGCGTGGGGCTGGCCAGGAGCTGGGGATGCTGGTGGGGAGAGGGGATGGGGGGGGACAAGGCAGCTGCTGCTTCTGGGGACCAGGGAGGGTGGCTGTGTGCCCGGGGAGAAGAAGGGGTGAAGGAGACCCCATGGGTGCCGGGGAGTTGAGCCAGCCTGTGGTAAGGTATGGATTAGAGGTTGTCTCTTTACGTTCCCCCTGGTTTTGCTGGAACCTCTCACGGCCCCAGCTGGCTGCCCAGGCACATCTAATTGCCGGAGTGAACCTGGCTGATTGCATTTCAAACTGTCTTTAAAAGGGATACTCCATTTTCTGAAGGTCTGTAGAAATCTAGTGTCTCCGCTGAATCTGTTTTTTGTGTGATCCCGGGCTCAGAAGAGAGCTTGTTAGACTGGAATCTGTGCCGTTCAGCCCATCAAGGTTGCTTATCATTGTTGCACAAGAAAAGGCAACATGAAATGGAAAAAAAAAATCCGTTTTATACTTGGCAAATGCCTGTATTTTGTCTTCGTATGATGTGTTGTCATTCATCACCCAACCTTGGGGAAATCACGGGCGCTCTAACAATGTAAGAGGCCAATAAAAAAGAAAATGATTTCAGTAAAATTGCAGCTAGGGATATGTAAAAGAGCAATGCCCCCGGGTAATAAAAATTACCCATGCGTAATGGCCGCACCGGGTCCAGCAGGCGTGCCGTACGCGCAGACTCCTCTCCGGGCTCGGGATTTTGGGGATGTGGGGAGGGAGGGGGTCGGGGGAACGTGGGGTCGAGCCTGGAGCCACGGACGGGGAGCTGAGCGCTCGGTAAGGGCCGGTGTGCCAGCGCCCCTCTCCTCCGCCTCCCCGGTACAGCTGTAGCCCTTGGTCTCGCCTTCCTCGTTATTACTCCCCGCTACAGAATTTGGGCTGTTTCCAAGGTCGGGGCCGGCTCCCGGGAACATCTCCCATCTCTGCCTGTCTCATTAGCGCCGTGCCGGGGCGGTGGCATCCCTCGCCCTTTCCTCGGCGCTCCGAAGGTGCTCTGCTTCTCCCCAGGGAACAGCTGGGCACGTTTCCTGCCCTCACCCCCTTCGGGCTCCCGAAGTGACACCAGCCCAGCCTTCTTAAAGAGCAGCCCTTCAGTCTTTGCTTCAGTTTTCTGAGGACCCAGCCCTGGTCTGTGCCTTGGCGTGACCCTGAGCGCTCTGAACAGGGTGTCAGTCTTTTGTAAAAACCAACCAAACCTGCCTTTTTCAGCGAGTTCTCATCTTCAGGTTGTGGTCGCAGCAAGTAGCGGGGCTCATGGTGGAGCTCTGAAGCTCCCTGGATGTTTTCAGTTCATATTTTGCATTTTTTTTTTTCTAGTCTTGCTGGCTCTCAAGCTAGGGAGATGACTAAATCTGAGCTGAGGGACGGGGCAGGAGGTGATGGGGCAGTGGGGCTGCATCCTTCCTCTTGGCCAGATGTTGCCGTGCGGTGAACACTTGTGTGCCTTGGGCAATCGCCCGTCCTGCTTGTCTGAGCAGTCGACCGGAGTAAAGCGAGTCACTGTTGACAAGAAATTCCTACAAACAAAGGGGCAGTTCTGCCAGCCGGCGCTGGGCATGTGGGAAAGGTCCCCCGACTCTGACACCGGAGTCAGAAAAGCCTTCCAGAAGGAGCAAGTCGGGGCTCTCGCAGCACAGGAAACTCCTTGCAGATGGACGCAATTGTCCAGACACAATTCTTCCTCCTCTTCTACCCCTTGTTGCCCCAGTGACTCTTTATTTATAGGAGTCTCCTCCTTTTTCATGTGGCTTTTTCCATTTGCGGTGACACAAAGGGTTCCCAGAGAAGGGCAGACCCTTCCCCACAGCAGCCCCTGCCTCCCCCTTGTCCACCTCGGCAAATTCCAGCTGCTTGCCTTCACCTGCGTAGCCCGTCACGGCTCCCAGAGCGAGCAGAACCCAGCTTTCCCTTTGTATCTCCTTTTTCTGGTTTTATAAGGGTTTAGCTAATCCTGTCGGCACTAAGGTTTGAGCCAAAAAGCCGGGTGAAGGAAGCCGTGGTCAACTCCGTGCTGCCCTGGCTGCCGTCCCCCGGTGCCAAGCGGGCTGGTTGAAAATTACCCGAGGTACCAGTACGCTCCAGTGCCACCCTTTCTGTGCCTGGAGCAGAGGCAGGGATGTGCCCAAGGAGTCTAAATGAGCAGCGACTTCCCCCATTTCGCTCCAGCTGCGCCAGCTGTTTGTGGGAGCAGCAAACACCCACAGAGCTGTTAACTCTGCAAATCTTCAGTGAGTATTTCCTAAACTACTGCTGACAAATTTCTGACGAGACCTTCATCTCGGTAACATCTATCGGGTGCTGTCAAAGCACCATTAGTCAGGCTGTCGTCATGGCTCACGGATCCGCTTCCCCGTGCCGGCGGCAGCGGGGGGGGACGGGGAGACCTCACACGGAGCGGGAGCCGCTGAGCAGCCCGTGGACGGGACCAAAATGCCCTGGGATGCGATTCCAGAAAGAACCAGAGAGGTTCCTCCTCCTCTCTTGCTTTCTCAGTTGCTTCTGAAGACATATAACCTCTTTTCAGTCTTGGGGAAGAGGCAACTGCTCTTGCTTTTATGCCCCCGTGCCACACCACGCAAAAGGTGGCATCAGCAAAGGGGTGCTGTGGGGTCAAAGCATCAGTCAGTAGGAATTCGGGGATAAATTGGCCCCTGCACCAGGAGAGTCTCCAGCCCCAACCTGAGGAAAAAGACGTAGGAGTCCTGGTGGATGCCCAAGAGCCGGCAATGTGCCCCTGTGGCCAAGAAGGCCAATGGTGTCCTGGGTGCATCAAGAAGAGGGTGGCCAGCAGGTGGAGGGAGGTCATCCTCCTCCTCTGCTCTGCACTGGGGAGGTCTGGGCTCCCCAGCTCAAG
>VZRU01014817.1:0-31978 GCA_013398155.1 Pedionomus torquatus
GGTTCTGAGAAGGCCCGGCGCCTTTTCCACAGGCCCCGTCTGGAGAAGGAGACAAGGCGGGGCCGGCGCAGGCTTTGTCTGGAGCAGGGCCCACGTCTCCTCAGTGGCCTCCCTGAGGTCTCCTCCTCTGCCTGGGCATGATTTACTGGTTTCTGCAGCTCCTCTCAGCCTAGAAGGGCCCAGTGTCCTGCAGGTTGGCTGTAATGCTGTAACCCCTCTTCCACAAGCCGTCCTGTTGATCCACAATCCAGCAGTAATTGTCCGAACAGCTATGGAACCGCAAATCGAGAGACTGTGACACTGTTGCAACAGCGGATACCTCAAAAAGGGAAGCCCAGGGTCTGGCAGGGGTGACGTGCTCACTATTAGGTAGCCCTGATACTTTCATTGATGCCTGTAGGACATCTATATGTCACACAGGTTCATCAGTGCAGTTTCGGCAGGCTGAGAGCTCCACAGAGAGGGGAAGGTTGTGGACAGAGGACACAGGAAGGATTTACAATTTTTTTCCATTGGTTGTCGAGGATGAGCAAACCTGATCTGAGCAGAGGGCTCATGGGGCATAAGGTTGCTTAACCCCCATGGAGCGCAGCCAGGTTGCAGTATAATAATTAATTGAGCAAAGGGTAAGAGTAGTTCACTGCTGCCAGGGTTTCCTGTGCTAAAAGAGCCTGAGGTACAAAGCGCGTTTATAGAGAGATAGAAATCCAAGATCTTTCATCAGAAAGAAGAACAATCAGCACAGAAGCCAGGTCTGCCAGGCTTTCCCGGGAGTGATCTCACTGAAGGAGGTGCTGGTGGCCAGAGCTGCACTTCCTCTGGGCCACCAGCATGGAACGTGGAATAGCTGGGTGCGGCACCTTATTCTGTGTCACGGTTACAAAGGTCTGTCAGACTTTCCTAGTTCTACAAGCAAGTCTTTTATAAAGATCACCAAGCCCCCAGTATGCAATGCTTGCTTTTTACCCTTCCTTTCCATTTATAGTTTGAGAGCCAGTCTGTAACTATCACCAAAATAGAGCTTTTTATAGAAATAGAGCGTTTCGTTGGGAGGTGCTGTACTCACAGGTTCTTGACTCAGCTGAGATTCTAGTTTGTTGGAAGGGTTAGTGTGCTTATGCTATTTTTCTGGTCCTTCCTCAAGGTCATGGCTTTAGCCATGGACTGAACATTCACCAAGATTTTAAAAACAATTTTTATATAGGTCAAAAAAAAAATCCCAGTAGCAAACCGGAATGTTATTGGCCTTTAAGAAACCTCCAGCAGTTTTCTGTGTTGCATTAACAGCCAAAAAACAGGCCAGTGAACCCACAGTGCTAGTGCTGAACATCTCTGGCACAGCAAAAGCAATTTACAGTCCATTGGACGCACTGAAGATTAATGAAATAGTAATAAAAAGAGGAACTGGGAAAAAAATTGCCATGGTTGTCTGTTTTCTAACCCTGAAATTAGTCAGAAGGTGAAAATGCAGAAGGTGTTTGCAGGAGGCAAACGGCTCTTTCTGTTTTCATAGCAGTTGGCAACGTGTTCAAAAAGGGCTGGGAAGAAGGGAAAACCAGAGTCATGCTGGCAGCTGGTGTCACTCATTGGGGTGGAATTTTGCCCACCTTGATGGTTTTTTTTTTCCATGCACACCCCCATCAAGTATTAATTTTTAATGTGCTCCGGTTTTGCAGGTAACACTTAGATGCTTTAAAGACTCAAAGTGTATTTGTTGTCCTCGGGTGGCTCAACCTGCCCGTACTGTTCTTACCAATTCTCAATGGTTTTCATCTGTATGGTTTTTAATTCAATAAAGTTGAGCAATGCCGTGTTCCCCTGGCTGTTACGCAACTGGATGGCCTCACTGTGCCAGAAAGGTTTGCTGGAGCCTGTTTAAAAATATAAAAACGATGTAAACAGCCTGTGGTGAGCTGGTACTTGATGTCTCCAAACTGGTAAACAGGGAGGCACATTAATGGTTTATTTTGCACCAGAATCCCCAGGAGGCGGTGCCCACCGGAGTGGTCCCTGGCTGCAGAAGGGTACCCAGATGTGCACAACTCAAACCTGTTAAGGAAGATGTGTGGTAAATTCATGCTTTGTTGCCAGGACACCGCTGGAAAGCAAAGGCCATCAGCGACAGCTGGTTGAGTCATTAATGTGGTTGCATTAATGAGCCTCCTTCTCCTGCCCCCTTTGGCCTGGAACTGTACAGTTGGTGGAAGCTCTGTACGTAGAGAGCTACTGGCATTAAACTGGGCACTGAAGTACGTGTGTTGGGTGTTGTATGTGCACACGTAAGAGGAGGCTCCGGGGAGACCTAATAGCAGCCTTTCAGTGTCTAAAGGGGGCCTACAGGAAGGCTGGGNTCCCTGGAGATATTCAAGGTGAGGCTCGATGAGGCCCTGGGCAACCTGGTCTAGTTGGGGGTGTCCCTGCGACTGCGGGGAGGTTGGACTACATAAACCTTTGGAGGTCTCTTCCAGCTTGGATGATTCTATGATTCTATAACAGCCTACAGTCATCTACAGCATTTGCAACGTTGGTGTCCAAGCAGATTTACCATCAGTGCCTGGTTGCCTCCAGCATTTGGTATTCATTCTTCCTCAGCCTGTGGGGCTGCCAGGAGGCACTGTGGAACCACAAGCCCCACCACTGGCCCATCATGAGGGAACGACTCCCAGCAAGCCCAATGCACCTGGAACTGGGATATAGCAGCATATTTCATTTTCTGAATCTGTGGTGTCTGTCTTGTGTCACACCTTTGTGCGTTTCTACCCCTCGGGGCAATGCTGTTTTATTCTTCCTGGCTTCCTACTGCAGTTACAGACTCCAGGGCTGAGCCGAAGAGAAGGTAGCACCAGCTTCTCAGTGAGTCCCATGAGAAGGGAGTTTTAGGATATTCTAACAGCTCCCTCCTGGTGGGTAATTAGACCACCTTGAGGCCTAAAATCCCCTGAGGATTTTACAGATTTGTCAGCAAACGTTGCTCAAAAGATAATGCAGGAACAAGTTCTTAGCAAAGACCTGCAAATTGCAACGTGCGACTATCAGAATAGAAAGGGCTTGTTTGGAAAAATAAGAAGCTGCGATGACAGAAAAATCTAATTTCCTTAAATGATATGGGAAATCAAAACGAAAGGAAATTAGGCAGTGAAATATTTTGACGTGAGCTGATATCTGAAAGTTTCTGCTGTCGTTACCAAGTTGAGCAGACTAAGAGATCGGAGACTGTTGTTAGATCAATGTACTCATTGCATTCAGCTGATTTTTTACTTTGGAGATTTTACAAAGCTGGTTTTATTATTATTTTTTTTTCAAATACCAAATCATTTAGGAGATTGACTTCAGTTCTTCATGCTGAATTTGATAAATTATCTGAGAATCTAGAATTATTTGCCATCTCAGTGATAAAAATATGTGTTATCAGGTCTAATAGGACTTCTGATTGCAAATACACTTCTGATATGGGGCAAATACTGAGTTTGCGTTGATATGAACGAGTTTGGCACCAAAAGACAGTGAAATTTACTCAGGCTGGAGAAATGGTGTTTTACTCTGTCAAATTATGACTTGAAGAGGAATTAGTTGGGCCTTTCTGTAAAAGATTTATAGAGAGACTCCAGTTTCTGACTCTAAATAGAGGAACAATGAAGATTATTTGAAATTGTTCCCAGAGGGTGACTTCTTTAAGCTCTTACTCACTGGTTTTGAAAGAGAAAAGAGGAATTCAGTAGCGTGAGTTATATCCTGCAGCTTTTACCATGAATAGCTTGGTGTGAAACCAGAAGTGTAATTATAAATACAGCCTTTTATGTAAGTGTTTTTCTGTTTCACGTTAACTGATTCTTTACCTTCCCCTCCCTAAATCTCTCACAGGGTTGGTTTCAGTGGGATTCGTCCACATTCCTCCTGGCATTACTCATTTCTTCCTTACTCCACTGAAGCTACGGCTGATGACTGGCTTTAACTCTTTATCAAGAAATGATTAAAACACTGTTCCTGTGTGAAAACACCCACCACCACCACCTTCCCTCCCCACCCTCCAAGGTTGCTGTCATCTAGAATGTAAAAATATGCTGCTGAACTGGAGTATTTGTGTTCTTCAAACCTTGTACTCAAGATACAGTATCTGTTGCCTTTTGTTTTCTCAGTATATCTGTGTTTCTGTGAAAGTGTTTTGTAGATTTTTGAGAAGACTCTAGTGCAGGCTCCGCAGCATTTGGCTGCTGGTTAATTGAAACCTGTGCTCTTTACTCATTTTTTGAGTTTATCAACTGGGGCTTCAGGTTTCGTGTCACAATATACACTAATTGCTTAGTGTTCCATCGAAAGAAGTATAAGGCATTTGGAAAATAAGTCTAAGTAAAGAATGCTCACTGTATTTTAACATCAGTAAGCTTTCCCTACGGACTCATACGCACCAGCTCACCTACTTGCAAGCAGTGGTTTGATGCATTTACAAATTGAACATCACGTTTAAAGCCATTTTAGTTCAAACCTCCAGCACATTCAAAACTCAAGCCTGTTTTTCTCCTCGAGACACACTGGTATTCAAGAAAACGTGTGCGGAATTTGGTTTTACAAGGCCTTATCACGGTCAGACAACAATATGAGAGCAGAAGCTGCATTCAGATGCAGATTGGAGAGAGCCCACTTCATTTGCACACAAGTTTACGTGCCTTAAATAAATTGGTTTGAGAAACAGAAAGTGATAAACGCGTCCAGCTGCAACCGACACTTGAAGTTAACGCACTGACCTTTGGACTGGGGTGGGCAGCTTCTGAGAGCAATACTTCTGGTGCCAGCAACACTGCCACCGCGGGGACAGCCCAGTCCTCCCTCCTCCGGGTGAAGGTTGCCATTCCCATAAACAGGAGGCAGATGAACCCAACGGGTTCAGTAGCACCTCGGGGTAGGAGAGGTGATGCATGTTTTGTTCAACAGATCCGACCCAGGAGTGCCAAACCTGGTCAGAGGGACAGGGTTGGCAGCTGGGTGGACAGTGAGGCCTTAATACATTCCTGACTGTCTCCAAACGTCCCACTGGCCAAAATGTGAAGATAATGACCTTCAAGTTTTGATCCCTGTGCCTCAGCATCTTGAGAGGCTGGATGCAAGCAGCTTAGTTGGCTTAGGTCTTCCCCGGGTCGTGTTTGTCTGTGACACAGACCTCATGTGGTCATGAGCAGATGGAGTTACGTATAAAATCCAGAGGGTGTAACGATTGCTTTGCACTAGTGTAGCTAATTACCCAAAACCTGTGACCTCAGTGAGACGATGTCTCTGCTGCCAAGTGGTTCTGAGAAGCGGGCACTTTCTNGAGACTGTTGTTAGATCAATGTACTCATTGCATTCAGCTGATTTTTTACTTTGGAGATTTTACAAAGCTGGTTTTATTATTATTTTTTTTTCAAATACCAAATCATTTAGGAGATTGACTTCAGTTCTTCATGCTGAATTTGATAAATTATCTGAGAATCTAGAATTATTTGCCATCTCAGTGATAAAAATATGTGTTATCAGGTCTAATAGGACTTCTGATTGCAAATACACTTCTGATATGGGGCAAATACTGAGTTTGCGTTGATATGAACGAGTTTGGCACCAAAAGACAGTGAAATTTACTCAGGCTGGAGAAATGGTGTTTTACTCTGTCAAATTATGACTTGAAGAGGAATTAGTTGGGCATTTCTGTAAAAGATTTATAGAGAGACTCCAGTTTCTGACTCTAAATAGAGGAACAATGAAGATTATTTGAAATTGTTCCCAGAGGGTGACTTCTTTAAGCTCTTACTCACTGGTTTTGAAAGAGAAAAGAGGAATTCAGTAGCGTGAGTTATATCCTGCAGCTTTTACCATGAATAGCTTGTTGTGAAACCAGAAGTGTAATTATAAATACAGCCTTTTATGTAAGTGTTTTTCTGTTTCACGTTAACTGATTCTTTACCTTCCCCTCCCTAAATCTCTCACAGGGTTGGTTTCAGTGGGATTCGTCCACATTCCTCCTGGCATTACTCATTTCTTCCTTACTCCACTGAAGCTACGGCTGATGACTGGCTTTAACTCTTTATCAAGAAATGATTAAAACACTGTTCCTGTGTGAAAACACCCACCACCACCACCTTCCCTCCCCACCCTCCAAGGTTGCTGTCATCTAGAATGTAAAAATATGCTGCTGAACTGGAGTATTTGTGTTCTTCAAACCTTGTACTCAAGATACAGTATCTGTTGCCTTTTGTTTTCTCAGTATATCTGTGTTTCTGTGAAAGTGTTTTGTAGATTTTTCAGAAGACTCTAGTGCAGGCTCCGCAGCATTTGGCTGCTGGTTAATTGAAACCTGTGCTCTTTACTCATTTTTTGAGTTTATCAACTGGGGCTTCAGGTTTCGTGTCACAATATACACTAATTGCTTAGTGTTCCATCGAAAGAAGTATAAGGCATTTGGAAAATAAGTCTAAGTAAAGAATGCTCACTGTATTTTAACATCAGTAAGCTTTCCCTACGGACTCATACGCACCAGCTCACCTACTTGCAAGCAGTGGTTTGATGCATTTACAAATTGAACATCACGTTTAAAGCCATTTTAGTTCAAACCTCCAGCACATTCAAAACTCAAGCCTGTTTTTCTCCTCGAGACACACTGGTATTCAAGAAAACGTGTGCGGAATTTGGTTTTACAAGGCCTTATCACGGTCAGACAACAATATGAGAGCAGAAGCTGCATTCAGATGCAGATTGGAGAGAGCCCACTTCATTTGCACACAAGTTTACGTGCCTTAAATAAATTGGTTTGAGAAACAGAAAGTGATAAACGCGTCCAGCTGCAACCGACACTTGAAGTTAACGCACTGACCTTTGGACTGGGGTGGGCAGCTTCTGAGAGCAATACTTCTGGTGCCAGCAACACTGCCACCGCGGGGACAGCCCAGTCCTCCCTCCTCCGGGTGAAGGTTGCCATTCCCATAAACAGGAGGCAGATGAACCCAACGGGTTCAGTAGCACCTCGGGGTAGGAGAGGTGATGCATGTTTTGTTCAACAGATCCGACCCAGGAGTGCCAAACCTGGTCAGAGGGACAGGGTTGGCAGCCGGGTGGACAGTGAGGCCTTAATACATTCCTGACTGTCTCCAAACATCCCACTGGCCAAAATGTGAAGATAATGACCTTCAAGTTTTGATCCCTGTGCCTCAGCATCTTGAGAGGCTGGATGCAAGCAGCTTAGTTGGCTTAGGTCTTCCCCGGGTCGTGTTTGTCTGTGACACAGACCTCATGTGGTCATGAGCAGATGGAGTTATGTATAAAATCCAGAGGGTGTAACGATTGCTTTGCACTAGTGTAGCTAATTACCCAAAACGTGTGACCTCAGTGAGACGATGTCTCTGCTGCCAAGTGGTTCTGAGAAGCGGGCACTTTCTGCTGTGCCTCAGGTTGGACTCAGCACTGTTGGGCAATACCCAACAACGTGGAGGGGCATTACATGAACAAACAGGCTATTTCATGTCCCCAAGGCATGCTGCAGCTAACAGGCCACCGCTCCAGGACAGCTGACGCTGCAGGAGTGGGCAGTGAGCTCCGGTGTCCCCGTCCCTCGGGGCAGCCTGTCCCTGGAGGGTCAGCAACGCCTCTGAGCTTTGGGAATGGGGAAAATGCACAACCAGGCTTGATGTTATCCCCACTAGGAGGTCATCAGTTTAAAGAGAGATGCTCTACAGACATGCCTGTATAGACATCTGCCTCGAATCCATCTGGGGCTGAGGGTATTTCCATCTGGAAGTAAGAAAACCGGGAAAATATCACACGGGAGGGTATGACGTTGAGCACGGAGCAGATTCCCCAAGCTGACAGCACAGCCCCTTGGCTTCAGCGAGAGGCTCTCCCACCCTGTGTCATCGTGACGGTGACAGACCTGAACTGGGAATGTGCCCCAATTTGTCCTTCGCCTGCCGTCCTCCGGTGCTAACCCTCCCTGCGTGCAGATGTGGTTCCCACAAGCACACCACAGCTGGGCAGGTGCAGGGTCACGGTGTCAACCAGGATTAGGTCACAGCAGAGCCACAGAGCATGAACAGAAGCAAGCACCAACAGGATGGAAAAGAGCAGGCTGCAACCTGAAAGGCGCACATCAGAGACAGATTTAGCTCTGGTTTCTGCAGGAGGGTGTTTGACACTGCAGAGGAGAGGCCTGAATTATTTTTAGGGGTTGCATCATGAGTCTGCAGCTTTAAAGGACAGAAAAGGAAAGCTGAGGCTGGCTTGTGTGGCGAGGGCTTGGCCGGCTCTGGTGGAGCAGAGCGATGCTCTGGGATGAAGCCGAGGTGTGCGTGTTGGTACATAAGCACTGCTGAGAGCTGCTGCTGCTGCAAGCGCAATGTCTGGTTTTGTCATTACTGGCTGCGATGTTCATAGTCTGCAAACCCCAGCATCACACATGCTGTCCTCATCCTGGGCTAGCAAGCAGCGGTCTAACTAGCCCACTGAGCCTAAGCGAGCATTTCCTAGTAAAATCTGATTAAGATCGAACGGCTGTACCTAGGAACTGCCTAACAGAGCTGTGCTGTGGAGGCTCAGAGCACCAAGAGCCTTGTCTTGTTTTCTGCCCATCCAGGTTGCATTCCCAGCCTTTCAGTCCGACATCCGCCTTGCTCCGTGGCAGGAGGCAGAGGTGACTTTCCCAGCCTGACTGCAGCGTGGCCACCAGCCCAGCCAGGCTCCTGGGGCACAGTGAAGCTGTGGACCGTGTTTGCCAGCACCGAGAGAGGCTCTGCGCTCCGGCAGCGAGCGTGCCGAGGCCGCAGGACCACATCCTGCTGTAGGGGATGGGGCTGAGGGGCGGGGGGGGTGGTGGCCCTCTCCTGAAACATTATCTGATAGACCGCAGGAGCAGCTGCACCATCTAGAAAACATCAAGCTGCTACCAGCCAGCAGTTTCGCCAGGTGTTTCCCCTACAGACGGAGATGTAGTCAGTACAGAAGCACTTAATTCTCATGTAAATATCAAGCAAATCTTTCACCGCTTCTGCCATTTGCATATTTATGTTTGCTGAACTGTGGATCGGCGCAAAATGAGTATGAGGCAGGGTTAGCGATGGTAGTCTCCGCACACCATGCCTCAGGTGCACGCAGGAGTTACCAGAAAGGACTCTGGTACCAGAATTACCAGAAAAGGCAGTTCAAAACCTCCCTGAAAGGGGTGCCAGGGTCACTGGAGGGGCAGCACGCCCTCTCCTGCTCTGCGACTGGGGTGCTGGCATTTATTTTTTTTCCCAGCAAGAACTTCCACTGCTCTGTTAGCCTAAGGAGGAGCTCTTTTTGTACAGAGCTGTTTTTAATATTGAACAAATTGTTCTTGCCACTGTGAACAGAGGAGGCCATAGAGCAGTGAGGCGGCAGTGCTGGGGGCCAGTTACACGTCAGCTGGCCACCTTCTTCCACTGTAGGAATTGCTGTAATGGCCAGTAACATGAGCTGTTCAAGCATTTTTTTCATGGTTTTGCAAGCTTTTTCTGCCTTTACAGCATTTTCAAGGGTTTTACTGACCTCAAGAGGTTGTTTATTCTATATTTTTTTTGCTCTCCAGAGGAAGATTCAAAGCAGAAAGATCGGGTCCGTCAGGTCTGTGACTCTTCATCTCTGCTCCTCTGTCAGGGACATTATTTCTCCTGCAGCATCTAAGAGAAATCTCTACTGAGCTCTGAGTCAGTGGCAGATTTCCCACCGACTGCAGTAAAGCGTGAAATTCTCTACTTAAGGGCTATAGTGAGGCAGCTTAGGAAAACAGCACAGCCTCTTAAAGTTTATATATCACGTTGCCAAAAGTGACTCACTGGAAAAGTGGAAACTTATTAGAAAGGCACCTTTAGCAGTCCTGACAGAAGGAGATGGTGCTAAATACGATGCTGTTCATTGGAGCTCACATCTGAGCCACGCCAAAGCTCGTATTGCAGCTCACGATCCAAGAATGTGAAAGAAGTTTTAATAATAGATCTTGCTAGTGGTTCTTGGACAAGCTTCACTGTACTCTGTGAGATTAACTATTAGCAGAAATTTAAATTCTTTAGCTATTTACCAGTAGCGAATGCAAAGTCTTTATATAAGGACAGGTCTACTGTGGGGTTTTATAAGTGGTTGTTTGCCATCTAGTGGGTTGGTATGATTTTGCAGAGCAGCTTTAAGACAGTAATTTTTGCATCACCCCCAATCACACACGGCAGGATGGGCAGAGGAGGGATGCTGAGATACCAAGGGCCTCACTGTAAAGGGAGAAGAAATTAAGTTGCTCATATACGGGCAATCATTTCCTTATTGATAGAGCCAACAGCAGAACGAAACACACAGGTATTGCCATTGATAGACTACAAGTAATTTTCAAATAAAAGAAAGTGGTAGTTTGAAATAATTAGTTACAGCTGTCATCAAGGACCTCTCTGTCCCCGTAGTGCCAAGAAAAAACTAGCATATCAATGTAGACAGAGTATACATTTGGGATACTGATACCCCAGAATATTTTCAGTATCAGTTAATTAGGAACATGGGAAGACTTGAAAATTCATGTTAGCAGGTCATTTATGAGTGTAGGTGGACACATCTTATCCAAGGATTGACATAAATTGGGACTTCTGTCATGATAAGCAAAGTTTGCTCATACTTTATAGTACCATATATTAAAGTAAGGGTTTTGTTTAATGTAATTCTCCTTTTAGACAACACAACTTGAATAATTCTGTCGCTTATTTTTGGAACAGATCACAGTCTGAACTAGAAGACTGTTAAATATGCTCTAAGCTTTATCTGGTTTCTGGTAAGGAAATATACTGACACTGTCATTTGCTATTATTTCTCTAAATTAATAAAAACCAGCTTTTTGCAAGTATATACTATTTGATACAAGCACGTAAATTCCTTCACCCTTCCGTTCTTTCCCTTCTTTTTAAAAACATAGACGTGTTCTGATGCAGCAGCAAGAATTCTGCCTGTGTTGCAGGGATCACTGTGCAAGAGCCCAGCAAGGTCCCAGGGCTGGCCGGGGAGGCTGGCACAGCCCAAGGGGACTGCAGCCTGGCACCAGTTCCCCATCACACACAGCTGGAAGGCTGCATCTTATCTAACAGCAGACTGACCCTTTCTAACAGTTTTTGAAGATGATTAGTCTCACTTACAAGTTTATCAACTTGGATTCCTAGTTTCCCCCCCACCCTCCCTGACTCTTCCTCTCANATGGGCAGAGGAGGGATGCTGAGATACCAAGGGCCTCACTGTAAAGGGAGAAGAAATTAAGTTGCTCATATACGGGCAATCATTTCCTTATTGATAGAGCCAACAGCAGAACGAAACACACAGGTATTGCCATTGATAGACTACAAGTAATTTTCAAATAAAAGAAAGTGGTAGTTTGAAATAATTAGTTACAGCTGTCATCAAGGACCTCTCTGTCCCCGTAGTGCCAAGAAAAAACTAGCATATCAATGTAGACAGAGTATACATTTGGGATACTGATACCCCAGAATATTTTCAGTATCAGTTAATTAGGAACATGGGAAGACTTGAAAATTCATGTTAGCAGGTCATTTATGAGTGTAGGTGGACACATCTTATCCAAGGATTGACATAAATTGGGACTTCTGTCATGATAAGCAAAGTTTGCTCATACTTTATAGTACCATATATTAAAGTAAGGGTTTTGTTTAATGTAATTCTCCTTTTAGACAACACAACTTGAATAATTCTGTCGCTTATTTTTGGAACAGATCACAGTCTGAACTAGGAGACTGTTATATATGCTCTAAGCTTTATCTAGTTTCTGGTAAGGAAATATACTGACATTATCATTTGCTATTATTTCTCTAAATTAATAAAAAACAGCTTTTTGCAAGTATGTACTATTTGATACAAGCACGTAAATTCCTTCACCCTTCCCTTCTTTCCCTTCTTTTTAAAAACATAGGCGTGTTCTGATGCAGCAGCAAGAATTCTGCCTGTGTTGCAGGGATCACTGTGCAAGAGCCCAGCAAGGTCCCAGGGCTGGCCGGGGAGGCTGGCACAGCCCAAGGGGACTGCAGCCTGGCACCAGTTCCCCATCACACACAGCTGGAAGGCTGCATCTTATCTAACAGCAGACTGACCCTTTCTAACAGTTTTTGAAGATGATTAGTCTCACTTACAAGTTTATCAACTTGGATTCCTAGTTTCCCCCCCACCCTCCCTGACTCTTCCTCTCAAAAGGCTAGAGAAGGGTGAGGGAGTGGGGAGAAGCACATCTCGTGTGGTCCTCAGTGACCACCTGAGAAGCAGCTTGACACAGAAAGCCCCAGCAGGGGAAGCAAGTGCTCCCCATTCCTTCCCTAAGGAATTTATCTTTCCCCGCGCACCAAACTGGGCATGACCAGAAAGCTTTAGCTTGAATTGTAGGTGTTACAATGAGGGTAAGGCAGAAAAGCAGCAGCCTGGCTCTCTGCCCCTGGTGCAGGTGGCCCACCAGCAGCACCTATCCACGTTCAGAGGGATGAACACGCTGCTCTGAAATATCAGGCTATTTTCTTGCACAGCCCTTTGTCCAAGGGCAGTTCTGTTCCTTCCGTACTAGAGTTTGCAAAATGGATATCCTATCCCATTGCCAAAGGAGAATCTCTGCAAAGCTCTTTCCTAGACTTCAGGTGAAATACTCCGGAGTAATTTACCGAAGAATGGATTCCTTATAGGGCCTTTTACCCAGCAGGAGGCAGCATTTTACTGCAAAACTGCCCACAACTTCACAACATTTGTGTTTGACGTTAAATAAAACACGATTTTGAAGTGAATTGGAAAATCAAAATAACACCCATCATTTTATGCCTGTCTTCCATAGCTTTGCTAGGGGGTTGTACAGAAGCGACAAGCAGGTCCTGCAGTGCTAATCCTCCACCCAAGCAGGGGAGGTGCCAGGAGGTGCAGAGCCCGCGACATGGAGAGGCTGGGAAGCTCAGAGATCTTTAGCGGGGAAATTCCACGTTTATCCTGCATTAGTTGTAAACAGGACTGACCTAATAACGGGTTATGTCAGATCGAAAGTGTGTTAATTTTTATTTTGTGGTCCTTTGGCACCTGCAAGTGTCACTAGTTGGAAGAAAGACCTTTTGACTTTGTCTTGCAGCGCAGCAAGACGCGGGCTGACTCTATACTCTCTTAAAAAATGCCAGACATCTGCTTTGGTGTTGCAGTGTAACCCATAGAAGCGACCAGCATAACTCAGTTCTACCCTTTTTAAGCTCATTTGCATACATCATTATCAACAGAGAATTCAGCTTAATAGGGGACCTAAATAACTCAGCCAAACAGCATCAAATCTCAACCACTTATCTGGATGGTTCTGAATCTCCCACGTCCATGCCACATTGAGATAACAAATGCACAATTTCAGATGAGATGCAGATCAGACTGTGCTCCCCCAGGTATTTGCTCCTTCCCTACAGTGCCTTTGGAGCAGAATGAGGCCTCCCCTGAAGGTCCCTGCTCCTCTGAAATGACCCACCATGCATTCATTCGAAGCTCAGTGCGTATCACTGCTAAAACACAGCTGCCACACACGCTCCTGCTTCCCTTGTGCAGCTGGAGTGACACCTACCATGGCTTGGAGCATCTGCAAAGGCATCCCTGCGAGGAGATGGGCTCCGCTGGAGTATCACTTCTGTAACTCCAGAGCAGCTGTACCACATCAGAGCAAACATCCCTGCTGTTCGGCAGCCCACTGCCAGCAGCAGTGAGACTTTCTGAGAAGTCCAAGACCAAAACAGGCCACAAGACAGCTTTCTTCAGGGGATCACCCAGCTTCTAGCAAATTCAGGGGCTTTGTGGACTAGAGCTGATAACTTTGTACTTTTGAGTGGACCTCTCCTGCTGAACAGGTCTGTCTGTGAACTTGCATGAAGTTCCAACATCTACCTCATGCCTGCCCCAACACCCACTAACCAGCAGACACTCCCCACATGGCCACAGCCACCCATTTTATAGCTCTCTGACTTGCACCTTGTTACCTAAATCCCAGCAGCTGGTCCTCCATTAGCTCCATAAGCCCAAGCACTTGCCTCTCCACCCCTACCTCCAGTTGTTCCTCATGAGGTGAGAAAACCTGCTGCGCTTAATCGTTAGTAGGAACTTTCCAGACAGTCTTGGCAAAGTCCAGCTGACCGCTCTGCAGTGCTGGTTTTCCCAAGTCTCGTTTTGGGACGCAGTTACGATGAAGGGAGAGTGCTCTGTGTAAGCTCATGTGTCAGGCCAAATAAATGAAGGATGTCTCCAATGAGCGATCCTGGGGCCCATCAGACTTTAGCCTGTCTCAGCAATGTGTGAACACTTAACAAGTTGCTGAAATCCACTGGTAGACAAAAGGCATTTCTGGCATTTTTGGACTTCGTCTCCAGCTGTATTTTTTAACCAAAAATGTAGTTATGGAAAAAATATGCATATATCTGGACATTTCCTAAAATTACCAGGCCCAGTGGGAAATGCAGTGAATCTATAACGTTTGATGACATTCTCTGCAGGAGGCAACTTGTGCACTTGTTGCAGCAGCCTCGGGTGCGTAGTAAATAACTTAGCAGTGCCTGTGCCTCCTCGATGATTTACGATGTACACAGAGGCACACTCCATCTAGTCACATCCTGCTGAGATTTTGCTCATCGTTTTCTTATTCAGAATTACATGAAGGTCCATGAAACTTCTTCCTTCCCTCTTTTCTCTCTTTTTTTTTTTGCTCACATACCTCCTACTGCTTCATACCTGTCACTGTGCTTTTCCGGAGGATACCTGAGATAACACAGGTCCTAGAAGCCAGGGACCTCTACCATGGGGATGCTTTATTCTGTGGAGACACTAAAGTTGGTAGAAAGGAGCTGGGAAATTCAAACCACTGTTGTAGTGTGAACTCCTCAAAGTGACATCAAGATTTCAGAAGAAGAGGCCACACTGCAGGCAAGTGTGAACTTCACCTACTGCTGGTGCCCTTGCAGTCATCTACCTGCTTGGTGGTGCCTTCTGAAAAACTATGGTGCTGCGCCTTCTTTAACATCTGTCCTAAAGATCCTCCCTACTAAATACACAGACAATATCTGCATATAAATAGGCATCTTTGCCAACAGGTTTGCTGTGACAAGCCTGAACTTTACTGAAACAAAGAGGTGACCACTATGCTGCCCTTCAATCCCACGTGTTCAGGTGCTGACTTTCCCACTGCCTCCATTAGTCACAATCCCGTCTTTTAGATGGAAAGAACAGGGATGAACAGTTTCAAAGGAAAAAGGAAAAGAGGAGTGGACTAGAGAAAGTGACTGATAGAGATGCAGAAGAGGAAAGAAAGGTCTTGCTATACCACTATCAGAGCCACAGATTTAAAGAAAGGAAGATTGAAAGGAGAGGCAAAATATAATATATACAAAGGCCTCAAGTGCTGCTCACAGCCATTCGTCTGGTTGAGGCTCTTTGGGTAAGGGCAGGTTTACAAGACTAGCAGCTGTCGATATTTTAACTGAGATGGATTCACATGGTGAATCCTTCAGGAGCTGCCAAAGTTTAGAAGGCCCATTAGCTGCTTTGGGCGGGATGGGGGGGGAAGAAGACCTATTTTGCTCATATTTCAGTGGGCTTGTGGTCTAGTTGATGGTATGAAACTCTGTGCTGCTTCTTCTAACTGAGAGGGTCAGAAGAAATAAACAATAAAAAAATCCTGAAGATCCTGCTGCATTTAAGTGCATAGATGCTTAGATTTCTGATAAGCCTAATGATCTTACATCGCCTTCCCTTTGACTCTTCTGCAGTGAGTTGAGGAGCTCAGGTACCAGCTCCCGTTTGTCTGCCACGCTGCCCGTGCTGTGCCTCAAAGCTTTCCTAGCGCCTGCTGGCTGTGTGTGGAAGCAAAAGGAGGCAGGAAACCTCAGCACTGGGCAACCGAGCTACCTAAGTGCTCTCAGTGCCTTCACCCTGCCATTAGAAGATTTGCAGATGAGGACATTGAAACAATCAAGTAACACGTAATTAAACAGCGGAGCTTGTAGCCACAGGGTGTTGTGGAGGCCACGAGTATGGATGGCTTTAAAGCGGATCGGGCACAATCCCTTTATTAAACGCAGTGACCGGGAAGAAGCATGTGGTGTTCGAGGTCTCTGAAGCATCTACTGGTGATAGCAGAGAGGATGGTGCAGAGAGGGGGTCACTTGACATTTGTCTTCTCCTGTGTTCTCCTGAAGCAGCATCTGCTACTGGTTGCTGTCAGAGACAAGATGCTGGGCAGCTGGCTTTCATCTGAGACCATTGATCCACCCCGTCACAGCCTTCCCTACAGTTAACAGGCTTAGGGGCTTTATAGTTTAGTACCAATACTGGTATTTTACACATGGGTTTTATTTCTCGTTTCGTAATAGTATGTACAACAGACTGCTGATAAAATCGTAATGTTTTCCATCATCCTTCCCCACCCCCATTGCGTTGCCCTTGTCAAAGACAATCAGAGCAGCAGGAGGCTGCGAGTGAGAAAGTGAGCTGCTGTGAGAGCTAATAGATCGCAGAAAGGGAAGCCCAAAAGCAGAAATAAGCTTTTTGAAGAGGGTGACTGCTTTTCACATACGTTTCTCTTGGTGATTAAATGGACCAGGGTACAGCCAGATGTGAAGCACTCAACAGAGCCGAAACAGTTTGCAAAAAAATAGTTTTGAATACTCGGCTTCTATTCAATTTGCTGCTTTTTGCTTATCCACACAAGTATCTGGAGGGCTGCAAGGTGTTTACCAAGCTATTGATGAATTCTGGCTGGAATAACTTCACAGAGGACAAATGTTTCTCCCTGTCCAACATTCACTATCTCTTTTTTTTTTTTTTTTTCCTTCTGACTGTCAACATCAGCCATTCTGTCAGGAAGCAGAAGCAACAGCAAGTGGCCAGGAGTATGTCTGGCAAAGTGAGGAGTGTCAAGTAAGTTGTCCCCTAAAATTCTAAGACATGCACTGGGCTTTTGGCAATTCCATCACCCACGGGTGCTCGTAGCATCCCAGTGACTTTGGGTGATGCAGTGAGATGAAGGCAGCTTCTGTAGCCCCTTCTTGCTGCTGCCACTTTGCAAAAATAGAATTTAGGTTCATCAGGTTTGTCATTAGGTTTGTCTTGGGGTATTTTAGACACATATTTTACCTCTTTTATTCACAGAAGGCATCTGCCTGATGCAGTGCCACTGGGATTAGTCTCTGGCCCCCAGAGCCGTGGAGCAGGAGTACTGTGGAGCTCCTCTGAAGTCCTGCTTGTCCTGCTGATGGAAATCTCCAACTGGCTGGGCCCAATTATCCTGGAGACATATCGTGCTGGATCCAGATCTGCAAAGCATATGGTGAAAACACAATGAATCCGATACTGTACAACCCCCGGCCGAAAGCCAACGTAGCAGTCACAGCCCCATACACACATGGGATGTGTTTGGAAAGTGCCTTTGATTCTTTGTAGTTTGGGTTGTAGTCAAGGTTTTAAAGACATACCTTGTAGGTTTTTGGTGGGAAACGTGCTTCCATGATTTCTCTGATGCTGGTCCTGATCCCTCCCTGGTTGGGCAGTGGGATGTGAAGGACTTCATTGAACCAGGACAGCTAAAGTGTGGTTGGAATGAAAAGGACCCTGTTGTTTGGGGTTTTTTTCTTATGAATTTGTGATCTATTTTAGATTACTTCCCTTCAAAAGAGAAGAGTGGCCATGGTGGACTTGTGAGAGCAGGGCACTCGCACATCCCTGCTGCCTGTGTGAGTGAACATCAGCAGCGCTGACATTCGGAGGGCACCATGGCTCTTCGTGAAAGTTAGCAAGTTGAGAAAAATAAACCAGGCAGATCCCTACACGTTAAACCCAACACAGAACTGTGGGTGTTTCCGCAACAGGAACAAAATATGACTAAGGTCTAAAAGAGAGTGCAGAACCGAGACCACGGAGAGGAGAAAATATTGATGATCCATGAAATGGGCACGCTGCCCTCGGCATGGTGCTGGGCCATCCGAAACCCAGAGGTGGCTTCTCCATGTCAGTACTGAGGCACAGCCATGGACAGCTGGAAAAACATGCTCTGCTGTTGCCTAAACACCACCTGCATCGAAGCAAAGGATCTTCACACTTGTGTTCTTCAAAGGAAAAACAACAGCACTTGCCACGAAAATTTTCCTTTGGGCTGGAAGCCCCAAACTGCAGCCAGGCAGAGACTTTTGGTTGCAGATCTGTTCTGCACCTTGTGACACATGGCCTTCTACCGTTGTTTACTATTAAGTAAAGAGTTGTCCCACTGAATACATATCTGTAGCCGTTGACAAGAGTGTTAGGTGGTAACGCAAAGTTATCTTTTACAAAAACTAAGTAAAAACAAAGGACCCTGTTACAGACACACATATTTTCCATGAATAACTGCCAGTAACTAGAAAACAGGTCTTTTTGCTCCTAACCTGGAGGCGTTGCTGTCCCTTCGGTGATCTTTAACCACACACTGCACGGTTGAGTCAGGGAAGAGGCAGCTGCTCAGCATCACCTGGGGCTGAAACGTGGGGTGCGATGCCACCGACCTCAATGAGCAATCTCCTCTGAGGTTACTGCCAGCAAAAGCACTGCGTGGTTGTAAGGAGACCCTCAGATTCCAGTTTCCTCATGCTTTATCTGCAAGACAGACAGAAATCACACATCTACCTTGATTTCCCTGTTGAGGAGGTGCCAGGAAAGAGAAGGGCAGGGGTGCAGAGTGGAGATCAGCAGACAAAACTTGGCTTTTGAACAATAGGTATTGCTTAAACGTATCGGTATTTCTGTTCTAAAAAAGCCAAGTGATTTCAGTGTGTACTACAAGTCGCAGTTAATTAAATGCCAGGATTACATTTGAATGCCTTATATCCACCGAAGATGGGCAGGGCAATTATATTAGCGTATCCACATTTGTAGAAGCAAATAAATCTAAATCTGATGAAATCCTAAGTTGTGTGAAACCTGTCAGGGCTCTCTGGGGCTCAGAAATCTCCTGGTGGGGCTGGGACGGGCTCCTACAGCATCACCGGGGCAGGATGGAGGCCTTGGTCTGGGCTGGGGTCCTGGGCAGAGGCAGGGGTGGGGGTCCCAGGTGGGGCTGGCCAGGGACACGCAGGTCCTGACACGACCAACCCCAACACAAACAATTTAGAAAGCTGCAGGTCATTTCAGTGAAGCAGTCAAATGAATCAAATCTAATTTTGCTTCTTTCTTCACCTAATTAGGCAACAGGGAGATTTATAGTATAATTGAGCCAACTGAATGTTGTTGTAATCTGACATCCAATTAATCAATGTCCAGTTCTTCTGCAGGTGCAACCTACATACTTCCTAACTGGTGCAGGCGTGGTTCTATGAAACAAAACCAAACAAACCCCATAAAATTTGTTTATTTCCTGCTTCCTCCTGCCATTTCAGTATGAAAAGCCAGCTGGTGTGCAGTGGTTGCCCCAGAGCACAAGAGGTGACCTTGCAGGGTGACAGCATGCCATGGGGGTGAGGCAGCCCTGGTCCACATTGCTCTAGCCACGAGCGATGCTCGGTACCGGTAGGAGTAAGAGAAGCAGCTTTTCTCACCCAGACTCTCCTCACTACAAACCCGGTGGCTGAGGTTTGCCAGTGGGGAGGGAATGGCTTGTATTTCTGTAGCCGGGCAAGCCCCAGGGAAGCTGTAGAGGTACCACTGTGACAGGCAACGACCTGAATAAAGTTCTGGCCCTATTAGAGTTAATAGAATTTTTGAGTCTGACCTCAGCGGGGCGAAAGATTTTACCCGAGGAGTATTAGTCATCAGTATCGAGATGAATTAAATGACTTGTCAACAAGAAGCAGGCAAGGTTATTCCCAGGGGCTGCCGAGCTTGGAATCAGAAAAGCTGGAAAAATAATGTCCAGCTTATTCCATTTATACCCCCGCTGCATGTGATGCCTGTACGCAATACCTAAGCATTTATCGCCTGTTTTATTCCGTTCCTGTCAAACACGCTGGGGAACGCTTTGTTCGGGGAGGCGGGAGGGAATTGGAGGGTAAAATTCCCTTGGAAAACTTCCCAGAACCGGGCTCAGTTCTCATAAACAAGCCCTGGGAAGGCAAGTGTCAGCGTACAACCTATGGTTCGTATTTCTAGGAAATACCATCAAGAGGAGCCACTAACGGCCCCGTGGAAGCGCACGGGGCCCGGAGAGCTGTTGGCCCAGCCAGCCCCGCTGGCACGCTCCCCCAGCGCTGCCTTGGAAATTGTTGCTCGGTTGGTTTTGAGAACGTGATCCGCTCGGGACTTAGCAAACACAGCAAAAATGTCCAAAAATTCTAATTTGGATTTTTAAGCGTGGGCAGTTCAGCGCTGGGGAGGAAGCAGCAATTCAATTAAGGGGGTTGTGGGCGATGGCTGCTGTTTGCTGTCTGACTGCAGAAGGTACGACCCTGCCATCTGGGCACAGAAATAGCTGCTTGGGCAGCAAAATCTGAGCAGCACGGTGTAGGTGTCAGGCGACCAGAGACAACCATTTGTGAAAACTTCACAAGAAGGAATAGAATAATATTTCAGGGAATAATAGAACAGATATATTTGAAAGAAAGGCTGATTTGCTTGTGAGCAACAGAGAAATAGACAGTTAAATTTGTTAGACAAATCGATGATTATGTACCATTTGTCTGGCTAAATATCATTCATTTTCATACTTATCTTACAAACCTTTTACCATGGAATGATCTCGTCCTTCATGTTCCCCTGAGCTGTTGGAACTGGTGCTGTGACTCAGGACGCAGCTCAGCCTGGGCAGCAGCCGCAAATGCCAGTGCCCACCCTTCTTGTCTTACCCATTCTGCTCCCCGCCCCCCCTGGCCAGGGCTGGATGGAGAAACCAGCCCTCACTGCTCCTCTCCCACGGGCAGTCAAACCATACGAGACATGGGAGGGAAATCAGAAGGTAAGAAATCTGTAGTATCCCTGTTCCAGAGATGAGAGGAGAAAAAGAAGGGAGCCAGCAGCAGCAGCCGTCCAACGCTTTGCACATCTCAGGTGCAGTGGCCACCCTGAGCACTGTGGGGTGAGCAAATGGGTGCTTGCGGGTCCCTGCTCTGACCCAGGGAGGGCACGGTCAATCCTCGCAATCAGATGGATCTCTCAATAATGTGAGTCTTCACAGGGGCATGGGTCTGCACTGGAGAAACTCATCTCAGGCTTACAGAGGTGCAAACAGCCATAAAGGACATGGATCTGTCCATGAGGGAGGTCCAGAGGAGTCCACGAAGCAGATCTGAGGGCTGGAACACCTCTGCTGTAAAGGACAGGCTGAGAGAGCTGGGGTTGTTCAGCCTGGAGAAGAGAAGGCTCCAGGGAGACCTTAGAGACCCTTCTAGTCCTTAAAGGGACTACCGGAGAGATGGGGAGGGACTCTTGATCAGGGAGTGGAGTGATGGGATGAGGGGGAGCAGTTTTAACCTGAAAGGAGGGAAATTTAGATAAGATATCAGGAAAAAAGTCTTTACTCTGAGATTTTTTTTATACCACCACTGAGGGTGGTGAGACACTGGCCCAGGTTGCCCAGAGAAGCTGTGGATGCCCCACCCCTGAAAGCCTTCAAGGCCAGGTTGGGTGGGCTTTGCACAATGTGGTCTAGTGGGAGGTGTCCCTGCCCATGGCAGGGGGGTTGGACTAGATGCTCTTTAAGGTCACTTCCAACCCAAACAGTTCCACGATTCTATGATTCTGTGACAAACAAGCACAGGAAGCAAGATGGTCATGATAGAAGGGAAGAGATTTTCCCCATGAGAAAGTTTTCCACAGCAGCTCATTGCTAGCCACGCTGCTTACAGAGAGGGCTAGTCTTTGTTTGCTCTTCTCTGAGCAGTCATCACAGGAGGAAAATTGCCCACAGCCCCACAGGGCTCCAGGGGCTACGCAGTGCCACAGCAGCGCTTTGCAGTTTGTTTAAGAAGTGATGGTAGCTGCTGATACGTTTTTGGCAATCCTCTTGCCCCACTGTGGATCACAGAATAATTTATGCTGGAAGGGACCTCAGGAGCTCATCCCCTCCAACTCCCATTCACAGCAGGGCTTTGGTCCAGTAGGTCCCCCATGGACCGCACCAGTCAGTGCTTTAAGCAACTGCAGATGGTTGCCATTGCGCACAGCTGGAAGCCAGCTCATCCCACCACTGGACATCCCACTTGGCTCCAGCTTTGCCAGCTCCCACCCTGCCTTGTGTTATCCCGCAGACGGGGCCCACGCTCCCATCCTCTCCGCAAAAGTGCTGCATGATGGGGCTGGTCTATGGCCCAGGAGGTGCGAGCCAGCTCTTCTGTGCCAAAGCCCTCAGCTTGTTCCCCTTTGCTGTCGTGTCGTCAGATGGGTGAAGAAGTGATGCTGAAGTACCAGTTGTTCTTGAGTGTAGCATGAGGCCACACACTTGCCCAGACTTGGACTCCTGAAAGGTACATGTGATGTAGCATCCAAATTATGGTGGACATCAACTTTTCCAGGAAAAAGGGGATTATTGGCTGTACATGAAAATGTTCATGTTAGCTGGAAAAAATATTTTGAGGATATTACGTTTCCTAGAAAAGTCATGCTGATCTGTAAAACTCTTGTTAGATTTGGAAATTGTTGTCATTCAGGAGCATTCAGGTCTGGATTGTGGTCTGGTTTTCTAACTGTGGCCTCAGGTCTAGATCCTATACCTCTGTCTGTCCCCACAGCGGGCAGAGAGGGCTGGAAGCTCTCCCCGTTGGCCACCCGGGCTGCAGGTCACCTTGTGCCATGGCTCTGGGAGGCAATGCCTGGCTTTAATGGGGGGGACTTGCTGGCTGAGCCCTGGCATCACAGCCAGAACCCCCCCAGAGCTTTTGTGGACTCACGGAGCCTGTGGAGATGGCACCTCTGCTGCCCCTGGGAAACAGGGGAGAGAGCAGCACCCGATACACCAGCTGGGTTTAGTGTCCCATACAGCCAGGGTTGGGACTTGTCCCCCCTCTCCACAGAGGAGAGGCTCCTTCCCTCTGCCAAACCCTGTCTGAATGATGGAGTCTTCAGCAAAATCACTGCACCCACCCCCCCCACAAGGGGGACAACGACATCTTTTGTACCGAAAGTTGTGCAAGGCAGAAGGGAGATTGTTTCCTGGCAGAAGAGGGGATGCTCGCTTGGCAGAGTCCAGACGCTGCAGCCAAGGAGGGCTTTGCACCCCTTTTTCCCCAGTGCTGCCCAGGGACCCTCCACGGGGGCTGTGGGGAGCTCCCACAGAGCCTTCACGGGGGGCTGGGATGGTGCCTACAAGGGACGAGCAAACAAACCAAGAAAATGCAGCGCAGCAGGAACCACCAACAACTTCCCTGTTCAGAGGGCACCAGCCATTTAAATCTAGTGTTGAAATACACATTATTTTAAAAAGAACCAATAAAAACTATTTATATATTTGCTCAAGAAGAAAATTTACAACAGTGGGATTTATTTTTTTTTTAAATATCCCTGCTCTCATCATAACTAGATTGATGATTTCTGCGTTTCTCCTTTTAGAAGGATGACTAGAATAAGTTGCCAGCTGAATTTCTCTTTTATTTTATTCCAAGTTTTAATTTAAGACAGGAAAAGTGTGGCTAAGCTTCTTATTTTATGCAATTATGTTTTGGCACAGAACCCGGGGTCTCTCTAACTACATAACTATGTATTCCATATTGTTTCAATCACGTCGGGACTGAAAGGAAGGATGTAAGCAACTGGTGACAGCCAAGTGCTGATGACAAAGCCCCGAGACAGCAGGTGAAGCAGAGCCACGTCTGCCCCGTACTCGAGTTTCCCACTCAGGCCTGGAAATCGCTTGATGGTGGAGTGGACGCTCAGCCCCCACGTGCACATCCCCGTACTCCGTCAAGGAGGTGACAACACGCGTTTGTACACACGGGTAGGCAGGTGCATTAAACGGGTGGTGTACTGCAGAGGTGACAGGCTGAAACTTGGCATCAAGTTAAGAAGTACAGACTATTTTGTCCATAAAAGTTTTTGTTTTTAATGGCCAGCTTACCACATTGTTGAATTCCAGAGGCGTGCCTCGGTGGGTGAATTCAGTGAGGGGTGTAATTCTGGAAGTTAAGACCATAAACCCACAAGTTCACACCTGTGAATTAACTCCGTTCCCATTAGACTCAATGCTGCGTCCTGTGGGTAAAGTAAGCATTTATTGGTCCAGGTATTAAAAATTAAACGACTGAAATCTCTTTTCCTCGTCTGCCAGAGGAGCCGTGGAAATTTCCCATCGTATGTCCTTTCTTACCATCGTACTGCTGCCTTTGATCTGAAGTTTGGCTCCCCGCCTTCCTTTCCATCCAGAGGCAGCAGAGTCCGCTCTGCAGACCCGCGCTGTTTGTACAGACACGGTGTGCAATTGACTGCAGGGTTCTTCTCCACTCCTTACATGCTGTATGATGTCCTGGAGAGCGGGCTCTCTGTGTCAAGCCTGCTTCGTGCTCCGTGCATGAGCGACCCTCAACAAACCCTCCCTTATGACTGGCAGAACAGTCAATAAAGGGTCACAGGCGAAAAGGGTCCCCAACCCCCCCCTGCTTTTGGTCTTTAGCATCAGGCTTGGATTTGACTTGACGTGTTTTAGAGGCATGAAGTGTAACAGAAGTTGTAAGTATTATAATATTGTGTTATTGGCACAAAGCACGCTTTGCCTGATTCCATGTAAACAACGGGGAACGGGATGGAGCTCTGTGCCTGGGAATTGGACTCTGCCCAGCCAGGTGACCTATGTAGGTGTCCACAGACTTGCTTGGATAGACTGGTCCCAGATGGGCCTTCCATATTTTCTGTAACTAAATTTAGCTTTAATAAAGTTGTTCTGATCACTTTGCTACATTCTCTGTTCTAACACTCATCTCCACATTTTAGTTACTGCAAGTATTTTTAAGAATTCGAACATTTCAACATTTCTCTGGAGTGCCGAGAGCATCGGGAAGTCTGGAGCTGATTAAGGCATTGCACGGGCCATTGACAGAGGTCTTCTCTTTCCCCTCTGACATCGCTAGCGTCAATGCAAATTTATCTTTTAGATCTACAAACCTATAGCCAGCTTTAAAGCTCTCCCTGATTTTCCATCATCCAGGAATGCCTCAGCGACTGCTTTGTTCTCAGCCGCTGGCTGCGTGGTGTGATATATCGGCACTTCCTTCTCCAGTCAGCATGGGAATGTTGGAAATAAAATACTGTCTTTGCAGACCAGGGCTTGCTGACCTTCCAGGGCATGGGTGCCAAGTCAGTTGTTTGACACGCATTAGGAGCTTGGGCTGGAGCACTGGCTGAGACACGCTACAGAGGTCCCTGGGGCAGGACGTCCCCAGGGCTGGAGGAGGGATCCAGCCCATCAGTGCTGGGAGGAACCAGGTCTCAGGAAATACTGGAGACCCTTGAGCAAAGCAAAACAAACATACACGAACTCCCGCAGGAGTCAGGGAAGGAGCAGGAGAGCATAAGGAAGGAATTACCAGTTTTGTTTCACTGTCTCAAAGAGGATCTGGGAAAAATGTGAAAAGTTGGAAAAAACATGATTTGAGATTGGTCCAGCTGGTGTTTGGTGGCCAAGGAGGAGGATGAGGACAGTGGGGAGGCGAAGGTCAGGGAAGAGGACATCTCCAGGCTGGAGAGATGGTGTGGAAAAGTGGTATCAGGTCTACGGGTGGGCAGCATGGTGGCACACTGCCTTGATGTCATCATTCCTTTCACCAGAAGTTCACGGTCAGAGCCTGGTCACTTGGGATTAATCCTGCCCCCAAGCAATGTTGAGCTTGTTTGCTTTTATTTCTCACCCTGCACTCACTGCACCTTGCCCACACGCCACTGCAGCAGAGCAGCAGTGCACAAGGTCTCAGCATTGTTCTGCCAGTTCCCTGGTGCATCACGGTCCACAAGGGCCCCCATAAACATCATTGTTGGGTCTGGGAAATGATTCATAGAGTCATAGAATGTTCTGCATTGGAAGGGACCTTTAAAAGTCATCCAGTCCAACCCCCCTGACATGAGCAGGGACACCTCCCACTAGATCAGGCTGCTCAGCCCTGTCCAACCTGAACTTGAATGTTTCCAGGGAAGGGGCATCCACAGCTCCTCTGGGCAACCTGGGCCAGAGTTTCACCACCCTCATTATAAAAAAATTCTGCCTTATATCTAGCCCAAATCTACCATCTTTTAGTTTAAAACATTACCCCATGTCCTATTGCAACAGGTCCTGCTAAAAAATTTGCTCCCATCTCTCTTATAAGCTTCCTTTAAATACTTGAAGTGGCTATATGGTCTCCTCGGAGCCTTCTCTTCTCCAGGCTGAACAACTCCAACTCTCTCAGCCTGTCCTCACACCAGAGGTGCTCCAGCCCTCTGACCTGCTTCGTGGCCTCCTCTGGACCTGCTCCAACAGGTCCATGTCCTTCCTGTGCTGAGTGCTCCAAAGCCGGACACGGCACTGCTGGGGGTTCTCACCAGAGTGGAGCAGAGGGGATTAAAAATAATGGGAAAAAACCCAAGCAATGAAACACAGATCTTCTCTTGAGTGCAGGCAAATAAAAAGAGGGACACAGAAATTTCAAACATCCTCTCAAAGTTTGGTCTAATTTTCATTTCACTGCAAATGGAAATTCATTGCACTGGTACTGCTACAAGGTCTGTGGCATTTCTCCCCAAAAGGTTTGATGGTACTTTGGTGGATCAGCTAAAGAAATACCTCTCTGGAGCCACCAGCTGTGAGGGACCAGGCAGCCCTTAGCTCTGACCTGGCAGTGGAACTCAGGCACCCATATGGTGCCATAAACTAATTCTTTCTAATTGAAGTAAATGCTCATTACCAAATGTTAGCATCTTACCTGTCAACGTAACAAATTACAGAGCTCTGGCAGGTTGGAGAGACAAACACCAGCAACACTTAGTACTCGCAACTAATCAAACCCCAAAGCTAAATATTTACATGGCATGCTACGAGACTCCAAGCTTCCAGCCATAAACCTGCTGAACACCCCCATCAATTAAGCAGGCACCGAACCATCGAGTTCAATCGCTCGGCTCCCTCTCCCTCTGTACCTCTTCCAGCCCTTGCTCAGCTTCATGCCTGTCTTCTCCTCGCCATACAGACTACAACGAGGACGGGGTAAGGAAAAGGATCTGGTCCACATGCGGGTGGGCATCCCGGCGGTGGCCAAGCATCCCTGCTCCAGCCGCTGTCGTGGCTCTCCCAAACCGAGAGAAGTTTTACACAGGCAAAATAACATTTCTGAGCTGTCCTCGTCCCCATTTTCAGAGCTGCCTACCAGCAGCAAGCCACAGTGAAATCGAGAGAGTTGGAGTGTTTGGGATGGTGGAAAAATCAGGCTGTCAATCCAGAGGGGTGCAGCCATTCAAGCTGCATCCCAACAGAGAGCTGTGATACGAGACACAAACCTCACGGTGACTGCTGAGGACAGGCTTGACTCGGCAGCACCAGAACGAGCTTCACTCAATGGGCTTTAATCTGAATTTATTTCCCGGGTCATTCCTCTTGCTCCCTGTTCCCCAAGTGCTTTTGATGACCCCTGGCAGGTCCCCACCATCACAGCTGCCCCCACCAGCCCCTGTTGCCCTCCTGGCCGCAAAGCCAAAGCCAAAACTCACCCAGCAAATGCTACATAAAGTTGGCAAGAGGATATCTCAGAAAGCAGATTGTACTGCCATGCTCGGCAAGGAACTTCCAAAACAGCTGTGGGCTCCCTCCGCTACTGAGTGGAAGATACATATTACAATAAAAAGCATTACAGACAATTTTTATTTCCTGATTTTCCGCCCCTTCTTAGCTTCCCCCTTTTTTCAACACCTTTTTGCAAAAGATATATTTTTCTAGGTTGGAAAATTTCAAATATTATTTCTACTCAGCCTTGAATGACCTCTGAGTTAATTTCCTCACCTGCAGACTTCTCATTCAGTTTTTTCCCCTCTTTTCCTTTTTTTTTTACTTTCAGTCTTTTCTACGGTACTTCCTCCACTTCAGAATCATTTGAGAGTGACAAAGAAAATCAAACAAGCTGGGAATTTTCCAGTTTGGGAGAAATTTTGAAAAGCTATAGAACAGAGAAGACAATTCAAAAAAGAAAGAAATTATATTCAGTTACGAAGGGGAAAAAAAGCAGAGAAAAGTGGGAAAATCAAAACAGTTAATTATTTAAAATTATTTTTCAGCAGTATTAAATCTTTAAAATTGCTCAGTTTAAAGCCTGAAAGAAGCAGCAAATTTGATTTTTTTTTTCCACAGACACCTATTAGCAGTAAAAGGATAAAGTACAGTGAGATTAAATAGGAAGGAAAATTATCTTTTTACAAACAGAACGTGATTGAGAAAAGCAGAAAGTTCTTACGTGCTCAAATGGTCTCGGCAGTGTCTAAAGCTGCCAAGACCTCCTGCATCTCAGAAGCAAAGGCTGAGGGGTTGGGGTCCAGGTTTGTTTCTAACCACCTCTCCTGGCCTGCAGGCCATTAGGCCGAAGAAAAAAAAAATGCATTTCACACGTGGATGTGGAAGCTGCTTCTAGACCAGCAAATGTCCCAGTGCCAGGGAGCTCTCCTGCATGGTGGAGGAGAGCCCCCCATCACCTGCTAGGTCAATGATGCTGTTGACCTCTTGTGCTGCGCAAAGCTCTCCCTGGCCCCTGCCAACAGATGGTCTCCCCCCGAGTTTTCCATGACCATGTTTTGGAGGTAGGAGAGGTCCACAGCATGGGCAGTGGGATGCTTTGTGTTGGAGATGTCCCAGACCCATTTGATTTACTGGCACAGCCACGTAAGTGTCAGCAGTTCTACAGGTAGGTGGTGGCCTCTCGGCTCTCCCGCTCTTTAGCCTGCGCGACAGCAACGTTGATGCACTGAAGCCACTCCTCGGCGTTCTTCTCATCTTTGGCCTTGAAAACATAGGTCTTACTGTCGGTGAAGATCTCAAAGGCCCGGGGCAGGCTGCGGTCCCTGCGCTTCTTTGCCACCGCTTTAACACTCTGCACCTTGCTGAGCTCAATGGGGCAGTCGTCAGGGTCGTCTTTCTGAAACACAGGGAGGACAGACACAACCAAATTCATCTGGTAGAGCTTCCACCCTCTTAATAAACAGTTGATGTCTCTAGAGCTGGGCTTGTAAATATTGCCCGGTTAGGCAAACAGAAATATGGGGACTTCCCAAAAGAGTACTAGGAGAGCTAGGAATCCTCTTCCCTTGCAGTGCCACGCTCCCCTACCAAAAACCATCAGGTCTGATGGGCTGTCATGGTCTACTGCACCCAACGGCCCATGCTGATGCCCATGAGCCCTTCCTCCTCAGCATCTGCATTTTTTAGTTCCAGCTTCAGCTATTAACATGGACTTTTCCTTTCTCTGGCTTTTAATAATGGTGACCTTTGCTAATGGTGGCAGGCACAACTCGTGCTGATGGCAAATGCTTCCTAGGTAAAAAAATCAGCCAGTCCTAAGGGAGTGAAGCAAACTGTCTTATCTGAAGCAGTGATAAGTTGTTCCCCTTCTCGGAGTCTCCACTCAAAATTGGAAGCAACAGCTCCTTTTGTTGGTTTTGGAAACAGAACAGATTCTTTGAGTCTGACTTGGGAACACGAGGGAAATCCTGGCATTTCTCAGTGGGGAATGGAGAATATGGGACAGGTTGGTTGCAGCTTTGTTTGAAAATACATGAAGTATGCAAATCTAGGAAATACTAGTGTTTTTGTAAGAAATATGATGCAGGGAGCATAAGAGAGAGTTGTACAAAATCATGGAAGTTTCCTGCAGGAGAAGAGAATCGTGAGCTCATAAAAAATGTATGAATTGGGTCTCCAGGTGAGAAATTTAAGCCCAAGGTCCCAATTCCTCAAGAATATTTATGTTTCTCCTGTTGAGCTTCTTTTTCCCAAGAACAGTAAAGCAGATTTTTCCAGCAGCTTTCTGTTCCTATCACACAGGAAAGATCTGGACTGATCCAAGCAAGAATTAGGGGTTAATTACATTGCAAGAACTGGGCATGTCTTGGCAGAGGCTGTGGTTTGGGAACTGCTGTCTCCAGAGCTGCTCTTCCAGCAGGCCAGGTCTGAAATGCAGGACTAGAACTGGGCAGGGAGAATTCTCCTGCAAAAATGTTTCAGTCCTTCTGGGAAAGAATCAGGAACATTTTACTGTTCCACTCACCTGAAAAGACCATCCAAAAGAAATCCCAAGCCCAATGGCTGCGATTCCTCTCTGGGATTTGATAGTCCCTTACCATTACCACTGAGGTCCCATTTTTTTGACATCCATAATAAAAACAGGATGTGTTTCCTGACTTTTGGAGATCTTCTGTGTTGCATGTCTATGTATTATTTGGAGTCAAGGTCTCCTACATTCCTGAAGGGCCATAGTCCCTGGGAAATCACCTCTTTTCTGACTGAAAACGGCGTTTAATTCATCCCGGGACTGGAGCAGCTCTCCATCAAGAGAGGCTGGCACAAAGCCCTCAGCACAGCCAGTGCCTGGTTGAGCAAACAGACCCCTGCAGGACACAGGAGGTCCCTGGGCTGCGAACCGTAGTGACAGCACAGAGACATCATCTTCCAAGCACATCACCATCCCCTGGCATTGCTGCTGCTCATTTTGGGACAGGCCACCTATTTGTCTGTATCATTCATTTTTTTTACCAGGGACCCCATTCTAGAGCTGGGTGGTTTTCTTTAAATCGATAATTTCCCAGTAAAATGTTCAATTCTGACCAAATGACTTTCCATGAACAATGAAGTTCATCTCCAACTTCAAACAAATGGTTCCGGAGTCATCACTGATTCCTCCTGCACAACCATGGGATCATAGCAGTGCCCCCTGCCAGCTTCCACAAGCACCAATTAAGGCTTTATCAACAGCATTAAGCTGGCTCTGCGCTGAAATCTCACCTGGGAGATCCCAGGAAAAATTTAATCACAGGAAATGCAAAGCAATGGTAGATGCAAGAACCAAAACTTTGCACCCCACGAGCCAGACCCTTAGACTTAGAAGCCTGTCTAGCAAAAATGATATATACCCTTCATTACCACACAATGTTTGACCTCCAGTTGCTAAAGAAAATTGATTGTACCCCAGGCACATTTCTGTGAAGAAGTTTACCACAGTTTTCCAGGAGTTTAGGATGTGGCCTGCTTTCAGACCTCTTATAGTTTGGCTTTCTCTGGGCCATACAGTTGCTTACACAGAGAAAATATTGTCCACATGGTTACTCAGACAAAGGGAGGGTTCATGGTGGAGCTCCAGGAATAAGCAGGCACAGCCAGCTGGCCATTTCACAATACTTCTTCTGTGTCAGGTTTGTATTTTTAAGTGAGCAGCGTGTAAAGCCCAAACACCCACGCAGCACCCAGCCCCGCTCCACAGCGCCAGAGATGACGGGCAGAGCTATTATGCTCAGCCAGGAGGACACCATCTGGCCTTGGTGACCACAACAAGCACCAGATGAGGCTGGGCAGGAGCTTCTACCAACACTTTTGCTGGCCACAGCCTGTGGCCCCGCATCTTGCGATGCTTTTGGCACCAGTACCTGGCTGGTGAGGTTGCAGGGCTGGTCGTCCTGTTGAGCACTGGAGATGTGCAGGAGTGGACCTCCTGTGGGATCTGAAAGTCACTCTCTTATTGTCCAAACCAGTTCTGTGAGGATTCTCTCCTCCAGCCCTGCTTCAAATTTTCTGTTTGGTGTCTGCACCTCCTAATGGCATGTGTGCAACCTAAACTGGTGGGCTCAGGGTTGCTCCAGTCTCCAAGTTAATGGCAGGACTTGACTGTCAAATTTAGGGGCCAAAAACGTAGAAGGATATCATGCACCAGCTTGAAAGACTGATTACCCAGGCACAATAACCCCGCTGCTATCCCCAGGGGGCTGGACACCAGCCTGCTCTGCTGACAAACCAGTCCAGGTATTTGTGTTCAACACAGGGAAAAAAAAAAAAAAAAAAAAAAAAAAAAAAAAAAAACCTTGGGTTGCCAAT